>JANVCC010010235.1:4015338-4028232 GCA_025345505.1 Todiramphus chloris collaris
TCCAGTTACAGTATCATAGAAGGCTATTAGATTAGTCAAGCATGACTTCCCCTTGGTAAATCCATGTTGAGTACTCCTGATAACCTTCTTATCTTCCATGTGCCTAGAGATAACCTCCAGAATGAGCCTCTCCATTATCTTTCCAGGGATGGAGGTAAGACTGACTGGTCTATAATTTTCTGGAATCTCTTTCCTGCCCTTTTTGAAGACTGCAGTGACATTGGCTTTCCTCCAGTCCTCCGGCACGTCTCTCGTTTGCCATGATTATGCAAAAGTGATGGAGAGTGGCAGGGAAATAACATCAGCCAATTTGCTCAGCACTCTTCTGTGCATCTCATCAGGGCCCATGGACTTATGCATTATGAAGCACACCAGGGCATGATCTAGTGGCCATGAAGGTTTTGGGTACAAGTTTGGACTTTATGATCTTGGAGGTCTTTTCCACTTAAAGATTCTATGATTCTTTAAGAAGTTCTTTACTATGAGTGTTGTGGAACACTGGAACGGGTTGCCCAGGGTGATGGTGAAGGTACCATCCCTGGAGATATTCAAGATCAAGCATGATGAGGCTCCGAGTAACCTGATCTAGTTGAGGATGTCCCTGTTTGCTGCAGGGGAATGGGACTAGATGACCTTTAGAGGTCCCTTACAACCTGGGATATTCTATACAATGGCACAAATTTAAGCTAAAGCTAATAACCAGTTAGAATAGCCATTGTGGTAGTTTGCTCCCACAAGCTAAAATCAGTTCAAGACCTGACAAGACAAGTCCAGGCAAAGACTGGCAAGTTCTGAGATTTTATGTTGCTCCATTGATACAAGTCTTAACCTGTTATCACCATATTTTTATTGTAAACTCCATGACTTCTTTTTAGCATTGTTATTACTGCATTTCCTGGGCTGCAGAATCTGAGCACAGAGGAAAAAATATGGCAGCCAGAAACACAGGCACACTTCATATGTGATGATACAATAGTTTTATTCAGGACTCACCATTTAGAGTGTGTCTGTGCTTGCAGACACCTGCTAGCACCAGGGATGCTCTTGAGCATCCTGCCTGGCTTCCAGCTGTTACTTCAGAAAGGCACCAACTTCCCTCAGGTTCTTAACTAATTTTGACAAAACTATGTGTTTGGCCTGCTATTGCTCCAGGACATAATCACACAAAAGTATGAACATAAAAATGTTTCACTGAGCTGAGCTCTGGATTTCTGTAGATTGTGAAAGGATTGATTGTTTGCTTAATTTTGCTTTTGTGTTTTTGTTGTTGTTGCTGTTCGTTAGGTTAGGCTTATTTTGGTATGTTATTTGGCTAACTTTAAACATTTATTCTTTATGCTGTTATTATTTAGAATTGGTTTTGTAAATTTAATGATATGCTCACTTTCAGCTGAGGCAAGCACCTAAATATGTGTATGCTCATTTGGAGTTCACTGTCTGAAATTAAGGTGATTCAAACAGTTATTTAAAAATTAAAAATAAAGAACCTGAGTGGCCTTTATTAGTCAAGCTGAAAGAACAAGCTCTTTTAGCATCTTGTTTTCCTGTTCTTTGTAGAATAAGATGAAGGTAAAAGCTAACTTTTAAAATTATTTGATAGTCTAATTTAGATTTCTTAAAGATACTGGAAATAGAGTTTCAGCTACTGGTTACCAAATGTAATTAAACAGCAATGTATAAAATAACACATAGCTCAAAGCTGAGGGAGAGAAAGAAAAACAGCGCAAAACCTAAAGATTATTTTTAGCAGTCAAAATTGTTAGCTAATGGAACCATTACAGATGGAAATAAGTTTTTATCTCTGATTCTCCTTACATCAAAGAGATATCAAGGCTGAAAGGCAAGATACAGACAATGTTATGGTGCTTGGTACACACAGGCAAAATAGCACACTTAGGGTTGAATGACTTGACCTGTGCAATACAGGGGTTGAAAAACCACCTGTTTTCTTTTGTGTCTAAATTCCAGCAACCTTTTCACTTATCCAGAGACTTTTGCGATATATCATAGGGAAATGTGATAGAAAGAGGTCTTGCTGTTAGACCTGTAAACTAATATAAAAATATCAGACAGGCTTTGGAAAGAAAAACTCACTCAGTGTCTGCTTCTCTCCTTAAGCACTCTGTGGAAACTGGCAGTGGGGTTGCCAGCCTGTGCCAAACCTATGGCAGTGTGATGGGAATGCCTCTTCACCAGGAACCCAACACTGCGAGCTTCTTTACTTAAGGGTGCCAAACACTTATCTGTAGTTAGCTGCTTTTGACATTTTCCTGTCTGGGCTGGATCTAAACTGATAACCTCTCACTGAAAGACTGCACAAGCGATAACCAATTCTCTGAATTAGTTTTTCTTTCCATGTTGAAAGATAATTTAGAATAAATTAAAAGGAACATGTTTCACAGAATAAAATTAACCAGGATGTCTTAGAATTACAAAGTTCAAAATAGGATCCAGAATATCAGGCAGCCTTACTCCATTGAGCATATGTTTCAGAAAAGGGAAAGGGAAAAGGGGAAAGAAGAGAAACTTTTGTAATACAAGAGGTATTTTATATACAAAAACAATAAAGTCTATTATATGTTGAGCCTTCCTAGCAACTGCAGGACATAATTACTTTGACTAAACAAGATTTGTTCCCAGACTCAGATTTTGTATTCATGTCAATATTTAAAAGAGACATTAAAATAAAAGGGAAAAAAAAAAAGAGTTTTTAATGTTAAAAAAAAAAAACAAACCCAGAACAAAAAAAAAAACAAAAAAAAAAAAACCCAAACAAAAAACCAACAAAACAAACAGCTGCTTCTAAATGTTTCTTCTTTCCTATCCTAGTCAACAACACTCCACATCTTCTACTTGACTTCTTTCCATCTACTGCTACTGTTTAAAGATGGTGAGCTTTCTCATCCCTATTTGTATGCAAGTCTGGAAAGAATTTTGGAGATTCCTGAAATATCCCATCTCAATTGTTCATAAAATAACTACAAAACCAGAGTTCTTCTTTACGACTCTGAGAAACCAGAGGGATGTCATAAGAGATATTTTTAGAAGCGAGAGAGAGATGACACAAAGATTATTAGAACACTATGAAATATGCTAAGGTTCTGAGTATTTAAAGTTTGAGGAGTTTTCTCCCCCTCTTTTTTTTCCTCCCTTTTTCATTTTTTCCTGAGAAATGTATTTATTTTAATTTATATTTAGATTAGGTTCCCAGCAGCAGAGAGAAGGAATTTAAATCAATTTGTGATAGAAGACAGACATTCTAGCCAATGAAAAATCAAAGAAAAGTAACAACCATTTCTTGCTGTCCATTTAGACAATTGTCTTCAGAATAATCAGCATGAAAAAAATGGCCAAATGGGCTCCTTGCCTTAGTGCTGACAGAAGTAGAAAGAAATACAAGATAAAGAAACATGTTCACAGACCCATTTAAAATCTCTTTGAACAATAGTAAACTGACTGGCATAACTAAAGTCTGTCTGTATTACAACAGATCAAGAAGTTCTGTTAAACAAAACATTTATTTTGATTAAATCAGGAATGTAATGGGTCCCCATCCAAGCTACAGATGACTTTCTCTGTGTGCTAGAGTACATCATATCCACCCTTCCTAAACTGAGATAACTACTCAGGAGCCTGAATCAGAAACCACTCCATCTTAGGTTCCCTCTCCAGTCAGTAGGAAGAGATAAGCATCTCTGTCCAATGATTCAATGCCCCTAAAATCTGAGTTAACTTCTGACAGAGACTATTATTTCCCATTGGCTACAGTATGAAGCTATTCTCCAAGCACATGAAAAAAACCCGTGATGAATATGGTCTATAATATCCTTGTCTATCTTGTCTTTCCTGCATATAACACCACAGAATGAGATAAGTCACTATAAAATACGGATTAGAGATAATAAAAGTAGATAATAAAAGTATTCATCATGGCTGCTTAAGGACACACTCTTCAACCCTCACTGGACCATGAACGATAATGCTAAGCAAATAACTTGTCACAGGCAACATCACACTTCCATTTAGCTATTCAAAAGCTATTCAAATGGGCAATAGCACCGATGACTTCTTGTCATTGCCCGTAACATCACAGAATCTCATGGAATTTGAGACGTTTCCCCCTGGCAGGAGGAGGCCTCTTGGGCCTCCTGAGAATGGAAGTCCACCTTCTGTTCCCACGCCTGGCTGGCTGTCACTGTCGCTCCTTACAGATGTTTCTCTAATCTCATCTTGAGGGCTGTCAAAGGTAGACACTGCACAGCTTCTGCAGACAACCTTTTCTATTGCTTCCCTAGCCTCACTGTCAAGAGCTTTTCCTAATATGTAAAGTAATTTTTCCCTGTTGGATTTTAAAACATTTTTGTCTTTTCCAGTGTATCAGGGAAATGAAAAAAAAAAGTTATTACTTTCTTTGAAGACTATGATCATGTCCTCCCTTACAATGCTCCTATCATTACCATAGCAGCATCCATTCAATCTTTTCTCCTAGCTGGTGTTTTTCAGACCTCTGATTGCTAGCCTTCCCTCCATTCATGCTAATTCCCCCCTTTTCATGCTGAAACGCATAATCTAAACTGGACAATGTTCTTACTGAGACCCAAAGATGAACAGGTTTTGTTGGGATGACCTTCAATGATGTATCTTAGTATAATGTTCACCTCTGTTATGGCGATTTATCACTGGCTATATTCATGTAATGATGCACAAAGAAATCATGACTATTTTTTCCTGTTGATCTGCTGTCTGAGCAAGAGATTTCCATTGTTTATTTTCTCAGTTGTTAGCTTTATGTATTAAAAAATGTATTTGCTTCTACTGGGGAGAGATCCCTTTTTGAGCTTTTATCTTGAATTCAAGTTTACTTTGACCTGTAATCATATTTTGTAAAACATTTGCTTCCCCTCCTGTTCTGATGTCATATATTCTGTCACATGTTCAACAAACATAGTCATCAGATCATTAAGAAACATATTTGGTAGGACTACACCCACATAAATACGAAAATAGACACATTTCTCTACAATCTGCAGATGAGAAAATTAAGAAAAGCAAACTCTGGAGTTTACTTTTCCCTTTCTTCTCTTATTGGATTACTTTATAAGCTATGACTTTATTAATATTAATATATACAATACCATTAGATGTCATTCTGAGGTATATGGCATAGTTTCCAGGTTCTGCTGGACTAATAAAACCCTGATATGCACTGTGAGTGACTTCCTCCATGTAATTCTTTCAAGCAGCTCTTAACACTCAGTATGTAAATTATGCTTGTTTATATTGCCAATTTACCTCCTATTTAAATCACACTGGAATTTGGCCTATTGAGTTTGTGTTAATCTGCCTGGCAGGGTTTGGTCTATGTTGGACAGGAGGAGGGATGAGGAGAGAAAGAAAAATAAAGTAATCCTCAAATACTTTTACACAGTAAAAAAAAAGTGAAGTAAGATAAGCCATGTAAAATGTTTCTTTAAGTTTCTAATGCACTTGCTATTTTAAAAACTTATTTTCAGAGGGTTAATTAGTAAATAGCTCTTCCAGTGAGAGGAAAATAATTTCGTACCAAGCTTGAATTTGGAACAAGCCATCTACATCACATTGTCATTTACAATTGAACTTATTTATCTGATTTTATTTTCTTTAAATATCAAGTGGATATTTTTAAGGCACAGGGTGGGAAAAAAAAGCATGGAGGATTGAAGGTTTCAGTTCATTTTTTATCCATTGTTTGTGACAAAAGTACAAGCACATTAAAAATGTCAGCTCATAGAGATGCTTAAGATGTACAGTCTTGCTAAAAATGTGTCGTAAGTTGCTAATTCAGATAAGTTGCACAGAGTGGTATTTACTTTATGTATTGTAGGCAAAGCTGCAAACAGTGCATATACTCAAGGTTTTCATTTTTCTTCTAAGTTTTATTTTCAACCTCCATTTTTTCTCCTGTTCATCTGCTTCAGGCTTTGTTCTTTTTCAGAACTTATTAAGTAATTTCCCTGTGCAAAAAGAAAGCCAATAGACAAATAAAGAAAAGTATTTTGGTGACACTTTTCAGCTTACCAGCTACATTCCCTGATAATTCTGTGTTAATCGTGTATGTTTCCTCCCCAGCATGTAAATAGAGTTTGCATATATTACCTTTATAAAGTGGTGGACCACACTTGAGCTGTCTGCTGCTCCAGCCCTTCTTGATTGACTGCTTTTCATAGGGTCACATCAGTTGGAAAAAGGGCTAGTATCTGTGCTTCTGTGGGGCTCAGGCTAACTCAAGGGCAATGAGATATAATGAAATACATCACAGTGAGAAATGAGAGAGATAATAGAAAATTATTAAGGTGTTCCTTTGACAATTCAGAGCATGCAAACAAACTAGCATCATCTGGACCCAGAGGTAAAAATAGGAGTCTCACACATAAGGCCCTGAAAGTGATTCCATTCTTCTACTCATACCCACATTCGATAGGGAATAAGAATTCCAACTCTGAAGCTGATGACGAGATTAGAAGGAGGAAAATAATTGTGTAAAGCAGAGGGGCACAGCCATCAGAAGGTAAGAGAACAGAAGTATAATCCTGAGACAGTAATGACAATTTTTTGCACAAAAAATGCCACAACCACTAGTGGGCAATGTAAAAGAAACGCTTGGAGACAAATAAAAAAGCAGACAGCTGAAACCATAAGAATGAGGGTGATACGGAACTTATTTTAAGCAGGAGTGATTCCCTTCCAGAATTGACCAGTAGATGTACATTCAACCTTCATGGGAAAAAAAAAAAAGGAGAAAAACATGAATATGACTTATTTCAGGGATGAAAATAATTCCCTACCTTAGGACTAGTATTAGTACACATGAAGGATGGCTGTAGTTTTAGTGTCTAAATTTGACAGAATATCACACAGGTGTCAATGTGACACAGTGTATATTAATTTGAGCAAGGTTGGGTTTTTGTTTATTTTGTATTATTTTTATTTTTGTGTGGGAAATTTCATACAACAGCAAATTAGAAAATCATGGAGCTTGCAAAGTTAAACACTGCAAAATTAAGAAATGCTGGTGGTTACTCCCTTCTTTATAAGCCTAATTTAGCTGCTTTGTGTTGGACTGCATTAAGATTCCCTCAATTGCATGCTCGGAAAGATTATAGAAGTAGGCATCAAGAAAGCTAGATATATCATCTCCTCATACACATACACACTCCTACATACAAAACACAATTGTCTTTCCCAAGCAAATCTACTCACCAAAGCAAGTCCTTTCCTATCTTTGCAAGTCCTATAGGACATAGACAATCCTAAGCTTAAATGTCGATATGCAACTTCTTTATGTATAGATAATGATACTGGTTATATAGTAAAACTGACCCAATACAATATTGTTTGCTGTTTTGGGCAGTTGATACTGGAGTATCTGCAATGAAACTCTGGTGTATTCTGAGTTCGAGTCATCATACCAGGAGCTGCAGGAGTTCAACAAGGAGTAAACTTCAGTTCAGAAAAGACTATCTACATCTTTTCCACATGATGAATTCCACCAGACTGGCTGATGGAGCAAAATCAACACATAAATCAAACTTAAATCAATTTCTACTTCAGTTTTTCAGATCACCTTTAAAAATAAAACAGGATATTGTCTTAGTTTAAGGCCACCTTAGCAATGCAGAAGAAAGGAGCTAAAACAACAACAACAACAACAACAACAACAACAACAACAAACATAATGAAAACTTGGTAACCTGCAAAAATAAGCTTTTTTATTCTTTAGAAAGATGCTAAAACTGCAATATCCACAATTTTTGGGCAACTGAGGTTTTCAAGTGTCCCTTGTGATAACAGGATCAGTACAAGAACAAATTGTGTTCAGTTTATGTACCAGTAACTTGAAGGAAAGAAAAAGATAAGCACAAAGGAGATGAAATTTGCTGATAATACATAACTGAGAAGAGAATAACAGTCAATCAAAAAAAAAAACAAAACAAAACAAAACCAGAGACATTGCCACATGGACAGGAGTGGAGAAGTAGATAATGAAACTAGTCAGGATGAAGGGGAAATGAAAGGGAAAATAATTCCCGTAGGCACCAGACTACTAATATAGTAAGTAAGGGAAAGCTTCAGTGGCAAGAGGGAGTTTAACTTGAAAGCATTCAGAGGAGATGGTAAACCACAGTAGAAACCACAAGAAATAAAACCACAAAGATATTGAAGAGCTGAGAGACATTTCTATAAATGTTTTTTTGAGTCTGCTTTTTGTGGCACCTTAGTGTCACAGTTTGTGAAGGAGTTTCACTCTTGGTGAACTTAGGTTCACTACAGTTTCCAAACCTGGGCTTACTCAAGGCTTCAACACAAGTAATCTGCTAGATAACCATTTTAATCTCACTATTTCTTTTTCACATTCATTCAAAACTGAAATTGAAAATGTATTTAGGAAAAATAAAAAAGTGAGTGAGCTTTAAACACCAAAATAATTCTACATGCTTTTGCAAACTGCCTCTGTTTGCTTTTGCAAACTCTCTCATCTGCCCTGTTATTTCACTCTGTAAAGGATTTTGTAACTGATCTGAAAAGAGTGATAAATTGTTCTTCCATCTAAAGACATCTATGCCAACTTTCTCCTCTCAAAAGGCTGGAGGAGACATTGTCTCCACTTTGTGTACAAAAGTGTAATGGGTAAACATATTCAGGCTTCTCACCCATACCCACCCAGTCAACCACCCACAGAGTAAAGCAAACAGCAACATGGAGATACCTTGACTTCAACAACCAGATTAAGTCCATCCTTTGCTAAAACTATGCCAATATGCAGGAGGTGCAACCAGGATCTTTCTTGGTGTTTATTTAAAGGGATATTAATCTTGAGTCTTTTCTGTCCAATTACTACAGAAGTCAGAGGTGTGATCCCGTGTTTTTCACATGCTAACAAGTGATATTAAGCAGTGACGTCCTATAGATCACTGAAGGTCCTGAAGTCTACCAGTCCAGTCAGGGAGCAAGTTTGATAGCAAATATACATGTAAATTACGGAGAATAAATGGAGTATATATTAAAACAGATAAATTAAATACGTAGTCATTTAAAAAGAGCAATTGATTCTGGCATTCAGAATTTATTAAATATCCTTAAGAATAAACATGAATTAATATTAAAACAAAGTTGTTTTTTACTGAGTCATCTCACACATATATGTTTGTTACTCATTTCCTACTTTTCATGTTCTTCTATATGACAATTATCTCAAAATACCTTACAGAAGATCTCAGTATGATTACTGAATTTTATGGGATATAGTAGGGATAAAAACTAAATGGAGCAGACAATACTTATAACCATAGCCAGATTTTCTGAGTTCCACCTCTGTGCTCTTTCCATTAAAGTATGATCTGAAGCACCAGGACCAAAAGTTTCTGTAAATATATTTCTAGTTTGACTCAGGAACTCCATACAGATTTTAGTATTACATAGTAGTAAATTTATGTTACGGATCTGTCTCATTTTACTTTCATCTGAAGGCATCAGGAAAAACATCTGTAAGGAAGAAAACATAAGGTTAAACAAAGTAATTATTTTTCCTGACAATGGTGATTTTTTTTTTTTTTTTTTTTTTTTTTTTTTTAATGACACCCAACTCATCTAATTTTCTCCTCCATTTCTTGCTCATATTTCATGTAGAAAAACAAAACCTTGTGGATGTTTTGTTTGGAATAAGATACTTCAACTCTGAAGTAGAATATAAGCTTTCACTTGGTCAGAACACCAGAAAATTGTACAGAAAATAATCTAAAAGTCTTTCATCGATAATCAGTGATCATACAAAATCTCACAAGTACGTCAGAATTGTAGCAATTACTGAAGGGATATTCTCAGTCTCATCAGTTCTTTTACTGTCTGGAAGATAAACAAAATAAAAATAGATCTAGAAGAGGAAATCTGAGGGTCAAAAAAATAGAGAACATGATGTAATAAACAGCTGTGGCACCTGAATCTTTGAAATGAAACTTTCTCCTCTTTTGAAAATTCAAATAAAACCAATTTAGTTCATGAAGCCAAGACAGGTAGATTTATATTCAGTGATGGACACAACAAAGACCATTTGATACTGATGGTATAGGTTAGTTGGGTGGATAGCTGTTAACTTAAAAATTGAAGCTACTTGAGAAAAAGCAGTGAATTTCTGACTTGTAAATATGTGAAAGAAATATGAGAAAGACAATTATCCACTTTACTATGTTGTACATACCTTTCAGGATTCTACATTCTTCACTTAGACTTCCCAAGAGGTAAATTGTTCCCTTTTACTGTGTATGATAATATAAATATAATTGGTTTCATATAGATAAAAATCCATTAGAAACTTTGTGAGATTTTTTAGATGAGCTTATTTTAAGGGAAATTCATTACTTAACCCACTCAGACACCTTCAGACATTTTTAGTCAACTATTTATAGCCTTAGGCATCTAAATACCATTACAAATCTGGTGGAAAGTACAAACCAACCCAGATGTGACAATGGTCCTCTTCCCTGATACAGTGTAGCCCACATGCTTCATCTGTAGCTTTTGCATTTCTATAAATTTCTCTAAAACCTTCTTGATATAGAGTGATGAAAGGAAACTATTCACTTTCCATTATCTCAGCACTCATGCAACTCAAAAGAAGATAGCATTCCTGGATATGTAGCCACAAAGCCTCGTACACAAAGGTTTCTATTACAGTGTTCATCTCTGTTGGTTAGGATTTTGTGAGGACAGATGTGATGGTCAGCAGTGTATATTGTTAAATGGATGAGTGTCTTTTTCTCCTTCCACCTCAGGAAACATCAGAAACATAAAGTGACTTTAACTAACAGAGATAATGTCAGACCACAAAACATTGGTACAAATAAGTTTGTTGAAAGCCGTTACTACAAGTGGCAATGATGCCCTGCTTCCAAGCATCTACACCTCTATGCTCAATTGTGGAAGTTCAGAAATATAGCAAGGAAAAGCTGTTATTGCCTCAGGTTATGTGACGACTAACCAAAGGGTAATATAACTTTTAGTGTGAAAGAAAAAGGCTGTGGCACTCACTGCGCTTGATATTCAAAGGCCTACAAACTAAGTCTTTGAAGAGAAAATTACTTATTTCCTTTTAGAACTATGGTGGATGGTTTGTTTTTTTTGTCTTTTTTCTTTTTTTTTTTTTTTTTTTTTTTTTTTTTTTTTTTTTTAGTAGGAAATGATCTTTTTATTTAAATAATGTTCTGCAGAAAAATATTGGGTTTTTAAATATGATAGTCTAGCCCTAAAAAAAGCACGCCACATTTTATCTCTCTCCCTGAAGTGGAAATTGCAACTTTTTTGGCAGTTGAAGCTTCTCTAAATTATATTTCTTATCAATTTTTGAAGTTTTCAGTATCTCAACAGAAGCTGTAAAAATCCAATTTAAAATGGTGAGAATGAAAAAGTATAAATTTATTTATTTGTATTCTGTTTTCAAACACATTATTTTAATAGAAAAAATAAAACATAATAACTTAAAAAAAAATATTAAAGAGCAGAGAAGATGGCACTAAAGCTATTCGTAGAAAAAAGGAAAGACAAAAAGAAAAGTTAGAAAATCTTGAGTTAAATACAATATCTTCATTTTAGAAAGCTTTTAGGTTCCAATATAATTTACCTGAGACTGTAAGTCAGAGGACCCTTCTATTCCCTCAATACTCACTCTGGCTATCACTTAATACTGATTTAACAACCACAAGAAGAACTTTGCTGTTTAAATATTTAACATTCCATTCAAATGTGAAACAGCACAGTGGAAATTGGTTCACAGTCTCTGACACAGGGTCCCTTATAGGAGAAAAGTAAAGACATGTAAGAGCAGAAGTCATAAAGTCAAAGGCACAAAATGAGGTACTATTAGCAAAGGATGTAAAATGTATCAAGGAAAAGTTTTCAAAATGAAGGATGGACAAAAGAAAATGTTAAGTCTGCTACTTAGCTGAGGGGGAAGAAGCAGATAATAGATGATAAGGGGAAGACTGAAATCCTTAATGGGTGTGTTGCTTTAACTTTTACTGAAAAGGCTGATAGTAACAAGGTACTTAAGTCAGTGATAGTTAACAGGGGAAGAAAGAGGTCACAAGGAAGAATTAGGATAGCCCAGGTTAAAGAATATTGGAATAACCTGAACATTGTCAAATCAGCAAGGACTGAAAAAAACCCTTAATTTATACTGTTAAAAGTGTCTTGCAGAAGAAGTATAAGGGAACCTTTAGCAGCTATTCTTGAGGACTCATCGAGAAGGTCCAAATGAACTTGGGAAGAGCAGTTATATTCTAGAATTTGAAGGAAGCATTACACTGAAACTGACAGTCAGCAGTTTTGTATTCCTTGGTATTATGTTAATTAGTGTTAGACCTCAAATGCCCTGGAATCTGCTTGTCTGCCTCAAAAGCAAATACAAAACTATTTTTACAGCTTTCAGGAAAAGAAGAATGAAACTCTGGCAGTCTGGGGAACTTGTGTCCTGATCCAGTGATCACTGGTGTCAGAGGAAATCTTTTTGTGGACATCGATGGGCTTTTCATCAGCATGTCTATGAGTGCTCTGAATGAGAATGAGAAGGGGATTATCAGTGTAAACAGAAGCTGAAATGTTCTAGTCTATTTTCATAGGTCCAGCAGAGAGGATTACAAAAAGCAAAGAAAAAAGTATGAATACATTGATTTGTGGGGTTTAATAACTTATAGCTCAGCACATAGAATAAATATATATTTTAATTTTCTTCTGGCTTAGGCCAGACAATGCAGAAAGAAGCAAATAGTTTAACAGGTGATGGTTTCAATCATATCTTAAACAAGATTCCACTTGCTGTTTACATAGTGCATCTAAAATGCAGAAGAAAAAAAAAAAAACAAA
>JANVCC010010235.1:4033074-4061617 GCA_025345505.1 Todiramphus chloris collaris
CTTTTTTTTTTTTTTTTTAATCAAACAAACGTAAGGAAAGAGTTTGATGACTAAACAAGAGTATGGTGAAACTCAAATCCTCCACAGGTTCCTTGTCTAGATAAATCTACCTCAGATGTTTGTCATGTTTACACACACACACATGCATACACATGTTTACCGATTCACCAATGTACATTCAAAGGCTTTTATAATTTCACCACTATTTCTTAATTTAATTGTCCAGTAATTATCTGAGTTTTCAGTAGAAAATAGAATAGCTCAAAAAAAAAAAAAAAAAAAAAATTGACCATTTCTATTTTAGGAGACTTTTTTTATTATTTAGAATATTGCAACTTTTATTTGATGAAAGTTACTATTAACATATTTTCATAATCTTCTCAGCCTAGCAACAGCAGGAGTAAAAGGTGTGAGGGGCATGCAATATTCATGAAATTAAGGAGAGTTGAGATGAAAGGGAGTTCCATTAGGGAGACCAAGTGTGACAATATGACACATATTTGCATATTTTACACTTTAAATCTTTTCAGCACATCCAAGTTGATATATGGATGTAAACATGCATTGCCAGTTTTTAGCATATTATAAGCCCTCAAGACTTTCCATGCATTTTAATATGTTTCATTATTGCTGTAGATTTTAATTTCGAAACTGCACAGCTTTGATGGAAGAAAGCTGGAAGTCAAAGCATCTGGCCTCTGCTTCAGGCAAGCACAGCCTTTTGCTTGAACACTTTTTGTATAAGCAAGTCTATTTATTTGTGTGTGTGCAGGAGTTGTCTGTATGTGTGTGTTCATACAAGGGCTTATAAATGTAAGATACACTTTAGCTGATACACACACTACTGTTGTATTTTGAAGGAAAGGAAAGAGAAAAGGAAAGGGAAAGGGAAGGGGAAGGGAAGGGGAAGGGGAAGGGGAAGGGGAAGGGGAAGGGGAAGGGGAAGGGGAAGGGAAAAAGTGGAAGGGAAAAAAAAGGGGAAGGGAAAAAGAAAAGGGGGAAGGGAAGGGGAAGGGAAGGGAAGGGAAAGGGAAAGGGAAAGGGAAAGGGGGAAGAGAACCAACTAGATTCTATAGGTATATAGGTGTAGCAAGCAATCTAAATATTTTTTTCCCAGTTGCTGTAATTTTTTGTTTCTTCACAAATACAGAAAATACTGTAAGGTCCATCATTATGGTGTTATGACACTCTTTTCTTTTTTACAGTACTTCATCCTCTACATCTTATGTGTTATTTAATCCTATCAGAAATGCGGTATGACTCATTGATGTAAGCAATTCAAAGACTCATAATAATATGATATTTCAACTTACCTTGTGGTCTTTATATCATAATACCTTCCATATGCTGATTAATCCTTTACATTTCCTTAGGTATGTTCATTTACACAACCAGTGCTTAAAGAATAAATGTATTTTTATGTACCCATAGAGTAGTCAGTCACTCAGCAGAAATTAATACTTGCCACAAATAACTAGGTAGGCGGATCTGAGCTTCCACAATTCCCCTTATTCTTGAAAAAGGACACAAATGTCTTCAGGGAAGGTGTTCTTTGTGAAAACTGTTAATTAAGACCTCTTTTTTTCTGGCATTGCAGAATTTATCTCAATATAGCTCACTGACAGTTCACCTTAGATAAATATAAGTAGGACACAGCTTTACCTGCTTGATGGACAGAACCACTCAAATTATGTATAATGTAAATGGCTTGTTCAGCTACTACAGCACAAGGTCCTTAGAAACTGTCATTCCTTACTACACCACTGACATCACAGAAAAGGGACCACCAGAAAAATGATCAGACATACAGTCATCCAGGAAGCATGAAGTCCATGCAGATGTCAATGAACAATCAAAAAACTCTTCATCTCATTCACCAACTTTATGTGAACATCACAGCGTAATGCACCAGTAAGGATTTATGCATGCAGATGACATCCTGTATCTCCAGTTACTGAATGTATGTAAAGGCTGATCTGCAGAAGTTGCAAATGACACATTCATTTAGTGGTTCTCTCCCTTATACACACAAACATTCAGGCATGATAATTTACTTGTAGAAATCCTGTTCAAAGACAATTGGGGAGGAGTTTGTAGAGAACTAATGCAAAGGAGCATTTTAATTTTTTTTTAACTTACTTTTCTGAGTTGTCAGAACTGAAGAACTGCAGATTCTGACCCAAAATATCTTAATCTAGTCAATGAAAAGAGTACATCCTTAGCAAACAGAGAATTTTAATTGTATATAACCTCTATTAATAACAGTGGTTTTCCAATTCAATTCCTTTAGTTCCTGGGATAAAACTTTGCCCCTGGAGATTATTTAGACAATGAGAAGGATTGTAGATCTTTCTAAATACCTGAATTGGGATATTATTCCAGCAGTACAGATTACAAATTGTTCTTTCCAAAAACTTCCTTGGACTTTTCTTATGTTTACATGTTTTCTGAGGGTGAGAACTTCTAACAAATACTAGCATAGCAAGTGCTATACTAAATTAAATCATAGATGTCTGATAATAAATAGTAGAATGATCCTTTTCAGCCTTAAAAATCTATAAAACTGTGCTGTTGTCAGAGATGAGCATATAGTACACTGTACCTTGTTCTCAACAATGAGAAGGGGTTGGTTGTCAATATGAAGATCAAGGGCAACCTTAGCTTCAGTGACCAGGAATGTTTGAATTCATGATTCTTAGGACAACAAGGAGGGTGCAGGGGGGTTGAAACCAGATGATCTTTACTGTACCTTCCAACTCAAGCCTTTCTATGATTCTAGGATTTTGTGACTCTATGATTCCATGATATTTTCTCTGAGTTATGGAAGATGGAGAGGAGAAAGCTCAGAAGTCAGTGTATGTAAAGTGCTGTGGGGGGGATGAAGTGGTACTAATGAGTGGGATACAAGCCCCACTCAGTGCACTGTAATAAATCAGCCCCTATTTTAGTTGTGGCTTAACAACAGAGCAATGTTAAAAACATGACCTTTCTTTTAGTGTTATAGTTATGGCTCTATTTTTTTGCATGATACTTTACCATGAATTACCTTGAAAAGTCTCTTGGAGAAATTACAGTGACACCTATTCTGTAGCATTACTTTTATTTTCTATGTTGTGGTACCACACAGCATTCCCCAGCAGATGTATAAACACCATGAAAGTAAAAAAGATCTTAAGTCCATCATAGTACAAGGGAAGGGATCTGTTTTATCAGTGTTCGTCTGGTGGGGTTCAGGGGCAGAGAGGCTCTAGATAAGGTTCCTGCCCCAAGGAAGCCAGTTTAGACTCTCAGAAGAGAAGCTCAGTGTGTGGCAGATGCACATAACCTTGAGGTTACCCTAAGATAAATACCTGTATGACTAAATATTGCTTAGTCAGAGTAAGTGGTGCAGCACCACACTTTAAATTAGGCATTAACAGCAAGGGATAGAGACAGAGGAAGAGTAAGAATGACAACAGTGACAGAGCTTGATCCAGACTTGTTTTTAAAGAGGCACCCTCACAGAGCTGTTGTAGAGATCAACAAAGCTGTTGCTTCTCATACTTATAGATCTGTATGAATATATAGAGAAGCAATTACACACACCCATACTTGCAAACATGATTTTGTATTCCTGAATTTTTAGAACAGCTCTGCTTTTGCATGTGACACAGTAAAAAACTCAATAACTGAAGTTATTAAGCAGGCATTCTTTATTTTGCAGTGTCGCACAACCAGGAGATCACTACTCCAAATGTGCACACCAGTGCAAGCTGGGTACATAGTTTATATGCAGGCTAAACGTACAAATTCATTATATTTCTTAGAAAAGGCAGTCTTATGTTAGTGGGTTCCTGCAATTCATTTACATAGTCCAAGCATGTGTAATAAAATTAGGATTAAGGTCTTTTCTCCCCTCGGTGGTCTTTTGTGACCTCTGGTGGTCATTTACTTCATCATATCATCTTCATCATGGTGTTCTTTTAGTGACCTGAAACCTAAAATCCTTATCCTTGCCACAAAACTGGTTCTTGTCTGTTCAGCATGCTCAGGTGCCTTTAGATGTCTTGTCCTGTTCCTGGAGATAATCACTATCTACAAGGTTGTGAATTTCACAGTATGTCCATACTATAAAACTACCCATTCATTGTTGCTTGTTCAAAGATTAGTAAAACTCTACCAGATATCCCATCTCCTGTCTTCATAGCAGATTTTTACTTAGCACCTCGGAAATTACACTATATGAAAGTTGCTTATAATGTTGTTTCTTAGGGTGTGCAGAAAATCAGATCCATTGTTGGCATTGGTTGAAAATTTTTTCAAAGACATGCTTATCTGGATTAATAGATTTTATATATATGTTTATATATGTTTCCACTGAAGCAATCATTGCTAAGACAGTGAATGACAGTCTAACTTGCAGGACTGAATTTCACCTTCATGTAGGACCATCCTCACTCACAGATACTTCTCAGAGCAGTGGCAACTTCCATGGAGTTTAATTATACACTATATTATTGCTAGTTTGCCCTGCTTTTCCTCTTTTCCCTAGGCATATTTCATGGTCAGCATTAAAGAACCAATATACAGGAGAGAATAAAGAAGAATACCTGATCTGAACCAGCACTTCTATTCCTATGTTTCTTATTTTTCCTATGAGTTTTTTAAGTAGTCAATGCTAATGTTCTGGTTCATTTCAGGTGATGTGCCAAACTTTTAGGATTTCACTTATAACATCCACCATGTGTCTGTGCGACCTTGTTGTGATGTTTGAAGTGTCTGAGCTGCAAAAGCAGACATAAAATAAGAAAAAGCAAGTTAGCTTTCAGCTTTTAATGCACGTGCAGCCCAAGAGAGCAGAGATAAGAGCTGTCACAAATGCTTTGATATTGACATTTCTCACCATAAATCCATAGAAGACACATACTTCTGCCAGCATTAAGTACACCATTGGGTGTTAAGAAACATACTTTGTTGCTATTTATTCTCAAAAGGGACAGGGTTTGGAAGAGAGGAAACACTTATATTTGTGCAGAAGCCATTTCCAGGCCTTTCTTATCTCAAGTCCATCTGTTAGAATGTGAAAATGACCATGTTTATATTTGCAGCCCTCAAAAAAACTAAATATTTGTAGTAGCCCTTCTAAAAGGAAGATCTTTGTAAAAGCTTAGGAATAATCACATAATGGTAGTTTTAAAGTCAAGGTCAGAATGCACTTGCTTTGGTAAGAAGACTGTATGGAAAACTCAAATCTTCCCCAAGCAAGATCATGTAATTTACAATAATAATTATTACTGTTACTGCATTATTAAACTCTTGACTTTCAAATATAAATCTGCAACTGAGCTTGAAAATTTGGGTATATCTCAGTTTCTCCATTTTTTAAAAAATACTTCTATATGATGTTGTGTAGATATTAATATCAATGATATTGCAGTATCAGTACAAGGAATAAGCATATGACTAGGGTACACAAGTATAGCTAAAAAATGGAAATTATTCTGATTTGTATCTGCTGAGGAATTTTGTCTAAAGATGAAGGGATGCCTTCAGTTAAAAAAGAGCATGATTTATGTGGCACATTTAATCACAATACTGGCGAAAAATGTTCATGTGATGGCTTAAGAGTGCAGAATAGGAAGGGTAAGGTGAAAACCAATGTAAAACTGAGAGTATTAAAAAAAAAAAAAAAAAGTGAACAAACTCCTCTTCACAGAAAAAAAATAATATTTTTTTTCTATTCTTTATGCTTTTCAAGATAACCCTGCTGATATTCAACAGTTTCAAGGATTGGAGGTGGTTAGTTACTGTTCTTTTTACTCTGGGACTCATTCAATTTAGCCATAGACAGGAGTGAACAGAGACAGATCTAACCAGACTCTTGTTTATACACACATGTATACATGCACATGTACACCGATATGCACAGAGAGGCGGAAACAAGAAATGTAATAATGTGGTGGCTTGATTCTGCACAATACTGAGACTACAATAGTTATTGCTGACCCAGATTTGCTCCATCTGTATGTATCCAAATACAAATATATATAATTATATATGCATATACACGTCTGCATATGTAAATACACAGAATGGAATTGTGTGTGTATACACACATATGTACATAAGGAGAGAGACAGAGAGAAAAGTACAGACAAAAGATATCAAAACCACAATATGACCTTATCTCATAGATTTTTTAGCTAATTTTCATATCCTTGGAAGACAAATGCATTTCTCCCTGGGAACAAGTATTAAAATGCATTGATCGTTCAAGAAGATACCTGATGACAATTTGAAATACAGATAAATTATAATTTCTTCTTTCATTAACAAACTATAAAGTGTCAGCGTTCATGGACACTGAATTTGTTATTAAACACTGCCAAGACCGATGCTGTTAATAAGAAGATGTTTTTCTTTCTACTATTGTCTTCAGACAAACTGATTTAGGGTTTTCTTTTCAGTGTATCTTCTTTTCTCTAAAAATTAAATTTATACTTGGAAAAAACCCTATTCCAATATCTTTAAACTACACATTAATTAATGAGTTTTAATTGTATGATTAATAAAAATCAGTAATTAATTAAGCTAGTATCAAAATTTTGAAGCCTTAAGACTTTTTTTTTTTTTTTTTTTTTTTTTTTTTAATTTATTTATAGGAAAAGCAATACAATAAAACAAAGGAACGGGAATTCAGCACAGTTAACACAATATAACCATACTAAGTAGAATTAACTTAAGTTTTAAAAAAAATGAGAGTTGCAAGACATTTACACTCATCTCCCACTTTAGAAAGCTCCTATATTTATTTATAGGATATTTATTTATATGAGTTACTACCTTAAACAATTATGATGTCCAGCCTTACTCATACAGTGGCATTTACAGACATTTGTTGAAAGTAAAGCAAGAACAATGCTGGTGAAATAGTCATGTGTTCAGGGCTGATGTTTCTTTTTCCTTTCTTAAGGATTTGGAAGTCATTTTGTTCTTTCACAAATTAGTGAAAGGGACTACTTTATATCTCAGCATTCCAAAGTATATCAGACCTAAGAGAATGGCATTTCTACTTGTCTGGCTTTTCTCCATGATAGTAGGTAAAGGAGCTGAATTTGTGCCAAACAACTAAGTAAAAAGGAGTGTGTTAGCTTGGTGTTAATAAAGCAAGTGATAATGGAGAAATACTTGTGTGCATATATGTGTTTATATATATGTATATTCCTACACCACGCATTTAGACAAGGAACTATGTGGTTAGTGATATTTGCCTGGTGGGTATGGTCCACTCTATAGCTGTTGACATGACATCCAAGCTTATCTGAAATGCAGATCATTACAGAATTATTTAAAAATCACGATCCTCCTGCCATCAGCTGTTCATCAGTAACATTGCATTGGAGGTCCCTAATATGAGGTCCTGGAGATAAGCAGACAAATGTATTAAAGGTATTATTGGTTTAATGTTGACACAGTACATCACTATAGGACAGAGCTGAATTAAATCATGACAGTGGTTGGTATAGTTACTTTAGGGAAATGTTTAGCTCTGCATTCTGTAAGACAAGTGGTAGACATTTATGGCATCTCTTAAATCTAGTCTTTTTGCTTAGAGTCTTAAAGTGATGAAATGAAAGGGTGAATCACAGAATCAGAGTTGTGAAACACATTATTTTCACTACAGGGAAATTTTACTTTATCTTTTTCTCCCTCTCCTTTGTCTTCAATAGACATAATATATTAATGATATTTCGTCTTGTTTTCTGATAGTCTAAGGATGTGACACAGTATGTGTAATAATAATTTTTTGTGCAAAATACAAAGTTTCAAACATTGAGACTATTGGATCAGGCTTTTAACACAACCTGGCTTGTGCTTAAACATCAGAATGGGCTGTTTTATTTTGGAAAGATAGCAAAATAATTAGATAGAAGATTTCAGAAGTGATATCTTCTTTTAAATGAGATGTTTAAATCAAACTGCAACTTTCCTCTGAAATTATGTCTCAATGTTTTATATGGTATAAGAGGGACTGGGAGAGGTACAAATTTATGTTCAAGTGCAAGTGTGTAAGAGTTCGTGTGTGGGGGAGACAGAGGAAGCAATAGAACAAAAAATAGAGGAAGAGAGAGATTTAATGAAAAATTTGTATTACAACAATGCTTCTCAATAATAAGTCCATCCCTGCAAGCACATTACGATTCTTTTCCAACACTGAAAAGCTTAGTATTAGATCTGACACTTTAAAATATGCCTGGATGGCTATGCCACATCCAAACTGCCAGATTTTGAAACAGCATCAAAGCCAAAGCAGGGCATAAGATTTGAAGAAAGCAGTCTAATTTCTGAGAAGAGGCTCAGTAAAGCATGTAGACAAAATCCTGGAAATGAAAATGGGCTAGAGCTTAAATAAATATACTCTATCCCTTGCCATCCCTCCATTCTTATAAATATTTTTAACTGGAAATACTGTCTGGAATTTGCTGTTCCTGAAGTCCTAGCAAAATCTATTTGGTTAGGATGGAATTAAATATTAAAAATCAATTGGACATGAGGCACTAACAGGGAAGATGTGAGATTTGGGGAATGAGGGTTTGGGCTCCCTTTGTCTCCTTATTTTTCTGGCATATAAGGTTAATTACCATGCTCTGAACAGATTACAACCAAATTAGAGGGAAATCTCTATACAAAACCAAGAAATTAAATTTTTGTTTGGAATTGTGAGAGACTGAAATATCTGTTTATCTCAGCACCTAACAACATGGTATGATGTAGGTAAATTTATTTATTTTTATTTCACATCTGAGAAAAACCAACCTGGAGACTAGAAAGAGGAAGGGCATATCCTGCAAAGGGAGTTTGTAAGGTAAGCCCAGCATCAAAAATGTCAGCTATAGCTCTGATCTTCATTTTGCTGATTTTGAGAGGGATTTAAAAACTTTCCTACAGATAGATTGGTATTCATAGCACACAAGATGCTCTGTCCCTGCCAAAGAAGAAATGTCCTTTTCAAACTCTTTTTTTTCAAAGACAGAAGCTTTTTCTTCCCAGTGTTATCTCTGAAAAATCAGTAACTTCTTTTTTAAATATGTTGTTTCAGAATATGAGCAGAGGTAATCTTTTACTTCTCCACATCCAAAAATGACTGAACAGTTTTGAACCCCAGAGATACTTCACAACCTGATTTTACCATTTCATCTAGTGTTCAGCAGGTCCATGCAATCCAAAGTAATCCTCTGTGGTGTATCATTTCCAGATTCTTCTTGTGGAGTGTGTTCCACAAGACTCTAATACAAACTCTAAGTGATGATGTTGTAACCTGAATCTCATGGAAGATGATGAAATGTAGTCTGAATCAACATTATAGAATATATCAACATTATAAATCACCATGTTTTGTTTTAACAATGTGTCAGACAGTGCTGAAGTTACAAGGAAAATGCACTGCATTTCTCCCACAGCTGATGACCCTAAAAGACGATAGCTGGATGGCTTCTTGATAGGTTTCTTCTTTTTTATTGAAATTATATTGGTCCAGTTGATGAATCTTAATTACAGGAAGATTAAAATGACCAGTCACACAGTATCTCACCATTGAACAAGCACATTTACTAAGTATTCTGAATAGAGGGACAATACTTCTTGAAGAATCATACAAATTAGATATAAAAATAAAATATTTGTGATTAAAAAAGGAAAAAAAAATAAACTTTTGTGAATGAGATTAATAATTATGAATAGTTATCTTTGCTTAATAACATCATATTTGGATATTCAAAGTAGATAATAGTGATGTACACTGATTCACAATAAGAGGAACAAAAAAAAAAAAAAAAAAAAGGCTTCTAGTGTATATGATGAATTTTAGAAATGAGTTTGCCTCACCTTGCTCTGAGTCTACTGCATACTTTTTTTTATAGGTAATCCAGCCAATAAAACTGAAAAATCATGAAGTCCTCTCCATACAGAGTGTTACTTTGTTTCAACATGCATATGAATTGAGTGAAAAGGAGGATGATTTTACACACCTATAGTTTATTAGATATACTATAATACTATATTACTATAGGAGTAAATATCTGATGTGTAAAAAATATACCAGCACTGAATACTGAAAGGAAAGAATGGATAGTATTTTGTTTTTCTTATTTCCTTTTTTTATTTTCTGCAGGAGTAATCAGTGGTATGAAATCAGGAGACTAAATAGAACAGATCCAATTTTTACTATATTTTCATCTATTTAGGGGAAACTCTTATTTTATTCCTACATAAAGATTATTAAGTGAGGTTTAGGGTTTGAATTCATCTAATCTATACTTAGATATATAAAAATTTGATGTTTAAGTCTGAGCCAGTTGTTTGAAAATCTGTCTGTAATCAGTCAAGAGAAAGGCATGACCAGAGGCGATATATCTATCATAGACCCCTATCTTAGGATGAGATGAATGATATCCAGATGTTGCACATTTTCTTATACTGATATCAAGAAACTGATGATGAACATCTCAGATCCAGACTCAGAAGGTTAGGCTGAGGCAAATGAATCACACCCTTAGTTGTTCCCTGAAAGGAGGCTAAGAGCTTTTAGCAGCAAACGCAGTTTTTGAGAAAATAGTGAACGAGGTCATTTTGATATGCATTCATTCAGAAGCTTTGTTTTTTTCCCCACAGCACAGAGGTCTCTTAGACAATGAGTCTGAAGAGGTCAAGTGGGAGAAGTAAGAGCTTATTTCATTCCAAAATACTCCTGGTAGCACCCCAAGCTCTACCTTATCTCATAGTCATGCACAGAGTGAAATGTTGAATTTGGGTCCACTGTTGACCATGCCTTTCCTTACATTTCTCATTTTTAATGCAGCCACATCTCTATGAGATTCCGTATCTTCATTAGACTCACTTCCATTCTGTTTATATCAGCTTGTTCAATATTACAGCTTCACATAGTTAGTGACTTTTTTTGGCTAGGATATATTTGTGTTTAACAAGTTGATGTTCTGTAACGGATGAAATTCCTGATCTTGGGTTGCACAAAACAAGCATAAACAGCTTCAAAATGTGCCATTCTGTGTTAACAGCTGCAGTGGCATCTTTATTTTTAGTCCATTCTTACAGCAGTCAGATGCTTCTCAATAGGTAATGCTATATGATTGCAAACAGGTACTGTAGTTCCAAGGGGAGGGATAAGAGCTGCAAATAAGAACAAGAAAAAAGATAAATGACTCTTGATGTTTTGTGATCTTTTAACACACAGGAAATAAAGAAACAGCAATTGAAAATTGGCTCAACATGCATGAGAAACAGTAGAGAAAAACTCACCATCTGCAATCATAATAATGTATTACATCTTTCACGAAAAGTTCTCTAAATACTTCATAGATGTGAATTACTCCATCTTGAGGCACATCTGTGTGGTTAGTGAATCTGACTGAAAGCAAGTGAGTTGATGAGCAAGAGGCTGGGTGACTTGCTGAAAGGGTGTGTACAGGAGTGCTGGGAAGTCCAAAATGGAAATTTCTGAGTGCCCTACTCAGACTTCTAAATGTATTGCTTTGCATTTAAATATTAATGTATGCTTCTGTATCTTTTTTCAGTGAGAGCAAAAAACTCCAAAATCAGGTTTTGTTGTTTTGTTTGTTTATTTTAGCACAACAATACTACAGAGTTGAATTAGGCCACAGAATCAGGAACACACAGATATTTAGTATGGACCTATCCCTTCTGCCCATTCCCCCTGGCATAGCTACAAGGCTGTCTTGCCAAGCTGGATTAGAAAGGCACCCACAAGTCAAAACTGGGTGACCTTCCCCTCCCACCTATTATTATTTGTCTGATTATCTGTGTACTGGAAACATACTGTGCTTACCTAGATTCAGTGCTTCAAAAATTCAGACCTGGAAGAAGCTATGCTTTTCTTTTAACATGAAGGGTAATTAACCACCAGAGCAACTTTAGGTTTTGGTGCATTCCCTAATGCTCAAAATGTTTAAATCAAAATATTCTAAGAAATACGTTCTAGTTCAAATGGAATTAATTCAGGGAAGTCCTATGACTTCTCTTACGAGGGAGGTCAGATGAGATGTTCACAATGGTCCCTTCTGGCTTCATAATCTATGAAGCTATGAAGCTATATGAACCTCTTTCAAGAAATAAAGAAGATGGTAACTGTCTATAAATACTTGATAACATGAAATTGCTGGAGGAACTATTTAAGGTGGTTAATGATGGTATTATAGGGAATAATGTCCTCAAACTGAAAAGACCAAGGTAGAATATTTAAGAAAGACAGTATTTTCTAGAAGTGAGGTCAATTGCATAGTGGAGTAATTTGCAAAATTGAGCTCTATTAAAAAAAAAACTGTGCAAGAAGAGAGTGAATAAAGCATGTGATTAGTCTATGAAACAAGTCTGTTCTAAATCTTAGTAATTCATAACTAAGTTGTTCAGAAAGTCTGTTCCTGTATTTGATTTGGTGATTTTACAAAACAGGTGCACTTTCTATTTTTTTTTTTTTTTAAGAATTGATTAGAAAACATTTTACCTGCCAATGCTTTCTTATCTGAACAGGAAACTTCAGACAGCAATTATTTCACCTGACATACAATAGATCCTTCCAGGGAAAAGGTTAGTCCATGAAAAAGAGCAAGCTTTCCCTTTGTGACTTATTTGCTTTCTTCCTCAAAAGTGAAAATATTTCCCTTGGAGATAGGTACTTAACAGTTGAGCATACATCCTTCCACCTTAGTGCAAACTTACTCCAGAAGCCAAAGCTCTGAATATAGAAAGAGCTTACATTACTTGTAACTGCAGTCATGTTTCCTACGGTTCCCCTCAGCTTTTTTTGAATACTGAGGTGTTTTGTCAGGGCTTTGCACACATTCTGTGTCTAAAGGAGCCTGCCTCATTACTGGCCTGTGCAGAGACAAGGGAGGTGGAGAAGGATGACAAGGTTTGCATTAATTGCACAGCTATCTGTTGTTCCAGGGGCCATTCAAGCATATAATAACTTAAGTAAAGTTTCAGTGAGTTGGAAGCTCTTGCTTTTTGTAATGGTTTGGCAAGCTGAATTCTTATTATAGCACAGTTGGTATTTCTTTTTAAAGTCTTGACAGGAAGCTGTAGGTGGCCACATAGCTTTTGTCCTGCTAGCAATACATTTGCAACATTCCATTAGGCAGGGAAGAAGTCGACTGGTGCAACTGGATTTTACTATTTTGAGGTTTTTGATAGAGGTCATCTCAGACAGCACAGTACCTGCAAATTCTCATAAAGCATGGGGATAGCTAGTGATTGTTTTGGTCTATTAATTAGGGATCATGGCAGCTGTAAAGTTCATTTCAGTATTCATACTCAGATTCCTCTAAGTATGGAGTATCTCATGGTCTTGATCAACGAAATTTACCATGCCCTCAAGCTATCCTTCAGTAAATTCAGTAGCATTAGGCTGAGATTTGCACCCTCTTTATTCTTTCTGATTGCCTATCAAAGAAAACTTTTCCCAAGTTACCTAAAGGTTTGAATTTGTGTGTCTATGTTTCTGCTTTAAAAAAGTCCTTGATATTAAATTCAATCTGCTGCTTCTATAGCTTGAGAATTCACAGAAGCTGGTGGAATACAACAGAGAAATTTAACGAAGAAAATACACTGAATGGTGAAGATTCTATTCTAAGATCATATGGTAAAGACTAACTTCTTATTAAACATCTCTAGAAAGGTAGTTCTCTTTCTCACTGCTTTGGCATTTGTCAGAGCCAATCACAAGACTAAAGCAGTTTTTATGTCTAATCAGATCTTCAAAGAAATCTGTGTTTAAACTTTGAGTTTGCTTTCAGTAAGGATATTAGCA
This sequence comes from Todiramphus chloris collaris, assembly GCA_025345505.1. Lineage (NCBI taxonomy): Eukaryota > Metazoa > Chordata > Aves > Coraciiformes > Alcedinidae > Todiramphus > Todiramphus chloris. Next base: position 4,046,897 of record JANVCC010010235.1, read on the forward strand.
GTTGTGTTTTGTTGGTAGGGATACCCAGAGAAAGCAAAATATAAGAAAATACCAGTATGGGAAAACTACTTAAACGTGGCTGTAAGATGTAGGGCTTTAAATACTGTGAAAAATCATCCATTTCAAAGTCTATGTCAAGGCATACACTACTTCAGATCCTGAGCCCAAAAAATCAGTTACAGTTTGGTCACTTCACCTCAATCTCTTTTAGCTCTCACTTGGTAGAGGCAGCCTGTTTTGAATGTGCTGGTGATCTCCTATAGAGATTTATCCTCTTTTAGTGGGCCATACCACTGTGGTGCAAGGTAGAGCAAACTTTTGGTTACTCTGTATTTTGCAGGTGACATGAACCAGCACACACAGTAGCTGAGCTACAGTACGACCACTGTTGCTCTATGTGGAAAGCTAAGATTAGAGGTTAGGGCACATCTACTTTTCAGACTGGATTCACAGGTTTTGGTCTGGTTTAGTCTTTGACATCCATCATGCACAACTTACCAAACAAAGAATCATGTTTAAACCACTGCTATTAACAGTATGAAATGGATCTTCCATCACATGGTTTTCCATAGCAGTTAGAATCCACAAAATTATACTTCTAAGATTTAAAACTAGTTGATTATAATTTACATCTTATTAGTAAAGGGAAAAAAACAATAGTATATCCATTACCAAATGTAAAATTAAATGATCATTAAGCTAATTAGCCAGTTTGTTGTTCTCTTTGAATTTATTGTTTCAATTGTATCTGTGCAAATTAGCAAAGAGCTTAATTTGTGCAGAAATCAATAATCTCTTTTGTTGTTGCTTTTGTTGCTTCTGTGATAATGCATGTACATTTTAAAATTGTTTAATTAAAAAAAAAAAAAAAAAAAAAATTGTAGTAAGAGTTTACTTTAGGTTTTTCCAGAAATTCATAGTATCTGAGCTCAAATGGATCAAGGATCCAAACTAGTGGTTATACAAATATTCACAGCTATCTTCTATTTTAGGCTAATGGACAATATTTGCTAGATATTTTCATGTGCTTCAGGTGTAACAGCAATTATTGCTGAGTTCTTTTGCAAAATAGAAAATATGTACCTCATGCTTGAATTATAGGAGTACCAGCAAAGTGAAGATTTGTGGATGTAATCTATATGTTATACTATACAGATCCTTCCGTGTTCTTGCAAGAATACTGAGAACTATTTTGGCTCCAAAAATTCAATTGTCATGTCAAGGCAAGTAGCTTAAATCAAAAATGGACCTTGGTTTTGCACTGGTGAGTCATAATGCCCAACATCCAGATGTCTTGATGGTGAAACTCATAGTCCTGTTTGTGGATCACTAAGACTGAGATTTCTCTCACCTGTCTTTAGCTAAATATTCCATATATATATACCTCAGGTTTCAAGAAAGAAAGAAAGAAAGAAAGAGAGAAAGAAAGAGAGAAAGAAAGAGAGAAAGAGAGAGAGAAAGAGAGAAAGAGAGAAAGAGAGAAAGAAAGAAAGAAAGAAAGAAAGAAAGAAAGAAAGAAAGAAAGAAAGAAAGAAAGAAAGAAAGAAAGAAAGAAAGAAAGAAAGAAAGAAAGAAAAGGACCTAGTATATGAGCTCTCATATATTTTTAATGACTGCATTATGATGAGAGGAATCACCCTTAAAATGGACAATTTTCCTCCAAGGATTACAGAGGATTATTAGGATGATGAGCTTTGATGAAGACATCTGCATAGTAGACATCTGCATCTGAGCAAAGAAACTACATCCTTAGAGTCTATACATAATGCATAGAAATAGGCACATCCATTCCTGTGTTGCTCCCCTGGCAGGACAAAGACTATAGAGAAAAGCAGTGAAAAAAGTCAGAGAACCTTGAGTTTGCTTTTGAAAAAGAAAAGCAATTTACTTTACCTGTCTGATTACAATATAGAAGATAAGTTAACTAATAGTACATTATACCTTATATAATGTAATTAACTATAATAGAAAAGAGTCTTCCATGTGTCTGTGTTTTTCAGTTAACACCACTTAACATTTTCTTTATTTCTATTATTAATGATTGTTATAGTTTTGTCCTGTGTTCTAGTAAATTCCTGGTTTAGATGAAGTGGAATTCTTCCTATCCCTGAATAGCTGCTGTGCAAGAAAATCTAAGAACTATATCCTAATGATTTCATTAAACCCCTCAACCCTCTCTAGGGTTCTCCAGGGTTATTTTCTTTATACACAATGGTTGCCATTACACTCCCTCTCCATTCCTAAGGGGTGAATAAGGTAAAGAGGAGAAGCTGAATAAGAACATAAATAAATAAATAATACCCTTACACACACCCCCAAAGCTGGATCATACAAGCTACAATAAATCATAAACAGGGGAGGAAAAGGATAAAAAACAACAGCAACAAAACACAATTCCCCAAACAGTTGGCACATAAAACAGCCCAGAGGCAATCTCTCTTGTAGTACACCAGCCAAACACATAGGTATTTATGTGCAAAACAATTCGGTTTACTTTCCCTAATCCTCCTGATTCCTCCTTCCCCTGACAAAAAAAAAAAAACAAAACAAAACTGCGGTGTTTATCACGGGAAAGCTGGTACTTTGCCTTGTCACTCGCATTGCCCTTGGGTATGTATGGCCTTAAAAGAAGCCCAGGTATGTTTCCCTTTGATATTTTGTTGGGATGGGGTAATAAGAGAGATGACATGAGACAAGCAAGGATAAAATGAGCTGTCAGAACAAAGTGAGGTTAGGATTCACTGGACTAGACATAGTTCAATCGTTTCATACTTTTATAAGCGAAATAAGTTGAATGGTCATATGATTAAAATAACTACTCATCTTGACCCATTATGAAGAAAATCTAGAAAAAGTGACTAGCTAAGATATGTACAATTTTTGGTGCTGTATAAGAGACTCATAAATGCCATTCACTGCAGTCTATATTGATCTGAGGGGCTTGTATATAATTCCTTTGTGTAGCCTGAAAATATCCTAAACCAGTCAGTACTAAGCACGTGCATAAGCATTTTCTTTAATTGGGTCATGCAACCAATGGTGAAGTGCATGCAATTTTATTATGAATTTCATGTTTATGCACTCATAGAGCTCCAAATTTCCTGAGACCCAAACTTCTTATACCAGAAAACTTCTAAATACTTTCCCTACACCCGTTGGTATGCTCCTATAGAGTAGGATAGGATAGGATAGGATAGGATAGGATAGGATAGGATAGGATAGGATAGGATAGTTCCATTGGAAGACACCTACAGCATAGTCCAATGACCTGACCACTTCAGGGCTGACTAAAAGTTAAAGTATATTTTTAAGGGCATTGTCCAAATGACTCTTAAAAACTTTTAGTCACTTGAATGTATTGTCTTTCCATTTTGAGAGACAAATGGACAAAATAATTAAATATAGTGATAGTAATACTGTAAAGTTCACTGTTACTTTACAGATTTTCATGGCTGTATAGCACAAAAAGAGTCCTCGAACATGTCTTTCTGTGCTCAAAAAACTACCTTTTTAATAGTTGTTCCAAAATTAAATAAATATTACTCAAAATTTATAAATTCAAGTAAGAAGATAGCAAAATCCTCATGTGATTCTTGAATTGCTATTAAAATCCTAATAATAAATCAGTATTTATTTTTCACATTCATGGTTCTGCAGCTCTAAAGACAGAAGGGAGTACAGAATTTTGGTCATACTAGCCCAATATAATACAGCTGTAAGAATGTCTAGAAAGTGATTTTAAAAAGCAAGAAGAAAGGCTAGTCTGAAGACTAGCTCTGGAAAGCTTATATAATCTTCAAGGATGTTATACGTTACAGAAAATTGAGTCTTACCAACTTATTTACTAAAAAATGTCTCCTCTTAAGACTACCATAATATCAAATAATGAAATCCAGGAAATTTCACACTAGTATCATGATTTGGAAATTTGTGAACATCTCATGTTAATTCAATAATTAGGTGTTAATACATGTATATAAAAGTCTCTCGATATAAATCACAAAATTGCTGAGGTTGGAAAGGACCCCTTGAGATCATCTAGTCCAGCTCACCTACCGGAATAGGGTTAATTAGAACAGTTTACTCTAGAGGACATGACTGTTACTCTGTTGGCAAATATTGATATCACTAACCTGTTGGCAGGTAAACATTAATCAACTGCTTCCTGCTGACCTTATGCTTATAGAGTGTTTGTCACCAAATTCCTGCTTAAATTCTTTAGCAATGTTTCTTCCTGGAAGAACTGACGATGGTCTTAATCACACAATGGCAAAAGACAGCCCAGAACTCTCAGGCTTCCAGCCCTAGACCAGAAACTTGGAGAGAATCCAGTAGGTGTCAGAGCAGGCACCAAAAATCAAAAGTTTAAAATTTGCTTCTTCATCTCAATCTTTCCATCATGAGTCTTCATCAGCAACTAATTTTTCCTGCTGCAGTTGTGGTAAAGGAAATAACAATTAGTGAGACACTGTTGTAAAATTATTGAGACCATGTTCCTCATTATATAATTAGAATTATTCATCCAGCTTCACAATTAATTACTCCACATGGTTAGATGAAATTATTTAATACTATTGCAGTGCCTCAAGGGCTAACAGGACTTTAGCTGTGCTGGACACCATACTCTTTCCTGCAAGATGAAAGTCCTTGCCTCAGAGAGTTAATAGTCTAAATAGTGAGGAAAAGTAAAGGGCTGAAGGATAGCTAAGGGCATAGGAAGCTGAAATGACATGCCCAAGGCCATATAACAGATCAGAAGGAAAATTGGCATTAGAAATCAGATTTCAGACTTCCATACTTAGTGCCATGTAGAAAGCCATCTTTATGTTAAGCAGGCTGTTGTATGGAAATCTCCAGAGTTTAAATCCTCATGAACTCTTGCAAGTCTATTTAATGCACAGTTTTCTAATTAAAAGTAAAAATTACTAAGTTAAATGAAAGCAAAATGCATTTTCAGATTCTCCATTATAGAAGGTAATGCAGAGTTTCATGGAATTATCCTCCCCCTCTACTCTGCCACTAGACTCTAGATCTGGAATACTGTGTCCAGGTCTAGGATCCCCAGTTCAAGAGAGACAGGGAACTACTGAGGTAGAGTCCAATAGAGGGCTATGAAGTTGATGAGGGGACTGGACCATCTCTCTGATGAGGAAAGGCCAAGAGCCCTGGGACTGTTTAGTCTGGAAAAGGGAAGACTGAGAGGGGATCTTCTCAATGCTTATCTAAAGGGCAGGTGTCAAGAGAATGGGCCCAAACTCTTTTCAGTGGTGCCCAGTGACATGACAAGAGGCAACAGGCACAAAATGGAAGACAGTAATTTCCTTCCAAACATGAGGAAAAATTTCTTTACTGTGAAGGTGACAGAGTTACTTAATGGTAGTTACATGGTGGCAGATACTGTTGCACTCAGAATATTTTTTCTACAGAGGATTAAAAAAAATGATATTTAAAGTTAACAATGTATTTTTCTTTTTTTTTCTTTCCTTTCCTTTTTTTTTTTTTTTTCTTTTTTCTTTTTAAGAACTTTCCTAACGATACATGTTGGTGTTGGACTCTTGCAGAATCATCTTCTCATGATATATAATGTAATTATAAATGTAATTGATCTTTGACCGAAATCTCAACAAAATAAGTAGCTAGGTGAGTACTGAGGTTGTGGTTAAGACATTAAAGAATCTTTTCAGCCAGCTAATACAGGTCACATGGCTTTGCTTAACCCTGTATTTTTACTGGTTCTGCCTTGAATGTTATAACACTATGAAGATAAAATAAAGATATGAAAGAAAAAAAATCTATCCACTTGAGATAGCTGTGAAACACCTGGTAATATGCAAGACTCATAAAACCAAGAAAGAATATTTGCTACACACCTACATATGAATTACTTACCAGCTTCCATAAAGCTGGGAGATTTCTTGACAAAGGAATCAAAAAGTTAAAGTAAAGCATTAGAAGTTATCTGTAATATCTCTGCTTGGGGTTGCAGTTCCATGAGAATATGTTTCATCCAAGGCCACTGAAAAATGATAAACCTTGCAGTAAATCATGGGTGAATTCCTTAGTCCATACTAGAAAAGATGATTCTTTCTGCCTTAAAGACTGATGAATTGATTACTTGAAAACATTTTGGTTTTTTTACTCATGCCTATAGGAAGAACTGGAAAAAGAATAGTAGTGGAGAAGGTGATATTTTTAGAACCAGATTTTTTTGAATATTTACTGTTGATAACCCTACTTTTAAAAACTTTTTCAAAATATACAGTGACTTAAATATATATTTTTAAATATCCAGTCTAACAGTGATAGCCTATTTATGCAAAATGTTGTGTTTTACATAATATATTAGGTAATGTGTACTGAAAAAAAAATTACGAGACTTTATAATATTATAAAATAAACTCTGTATTAAAAACATCACTGGAAGAAATACAATCTAGAGATTAAAATTAAATTGATGAAGAGATAAATTCAATCTGAATTGTACTAAACAGCATGAATGTGACTGTAAGCAAATTACCAAATCTTTCAGTGCCTTCATTCCTAGACTACAAGAAAACACTTTTAATACTTCATTGTTTTGCCTGACTTATTCTTGCTTTTCTCCTTGACAAGACAGGAGATCCATACTGCAACCTGTACACACACTGCCAGCAAAACCAAAATATCTGTGGTTAAAGGAAATATTCCTGAAGGTCAGTAGATACACAGACATCTGAGTAGGAAACATGCTTCCCTGAAACAGCTTAATTGCCAGCTACAATGTCTCTGCGGATAGATTAATTATCTCTCACTGATTGGAAGTACTATAAACTTACAATCTAAGTTCAGCTTTTAAAAGTTAAACCTAATCAATTCTTAGAAAGAAATGCTATGAGTATCCAGCATGAGAACCATACTACCTGCTTGTCATTAACCATATAATGAATTTTTATAAAAGAGGTAGCTTTCTTTTGTCCTTCATAGCATGAGGGCACTGCTACTCCTAAAGATTTCCTGAGCATCATGCTTTGATAGATGCACAAAAACATTAAGTTAATTATCCTCTGGTGATCTGATACCATACTGTTGACTAAATGGAAATTTATATGATGAATTTTAAAGACTAGTATAAAAACAGAGGTAGCAGACTCCAAAAGTGCTTACTTTTTTGTACTAACTGAAAAGAAAAATTAGATGTCTCCACATCTAGAAATGTGGTATACACTTTATATCCACTTAGGGCACCCTAGTACCTCACATGGTCTTCATGAGTCTCTCTGTGAGACCATGAATCTCTTGATATCAGGAAAGGATGAGTCTAAATTTTGGACTCCTTATACGGATGGACACTGTTGCCTTGCAGTCCAGAATTGGGGGGGAGAGAAGGGTCAAGCCTACATTTGTGTCAAAATTTCTTAACAATGTTCTCCCTTTGTTCTAACTTTGCTAACCACAGTTATCATCTGTTCAGTGGATGGCTAATGTTAGTCCCTCTCTGTGAAAGTTTATTCTTTCCATTTGTTGTATACATTAAGGTAAGCAGCATGTGAGAGCATCTGGCTTATTAAGTTACTTTGTTCAGGACTACTCAGTATAAAAGAAATAACAACTAACAAGGAAAATAATAAATTAAACACAAACGCACAGTGCTAACAACAGGTGATATGGAGACAATAATGAAGACCCAAGCTCTTCAGCAGTGACTGATTAGCCACTGATAAAACTGTTCAGACATAGCTGTGGAGAGAGTCAACCTCAAAAGGGAGACTCAAGAGTGACATGAGAAAGATGAGATATCAGAAGGAGCTTGTGCAACTGTGCATAACTTAATATGGTATGATTCATGAAAGTGCCAAAGATGCAGGAAAGAGGAGCCAAGGGTGGATGGGGAAAGAACAAATTCAGAAAAATAGAAAAGAGAGCAGATAAAAACAGCATCGACATGCCAGCAAGTTAACAGGTTGCATGTTTGATGGAACCCTGTGTCTGATCACAGAAATCTACCCTACTTTCTTATTAAATAATTTTGTTAACTATTTTCTCCTGTGCAGTTTTATTCTCTGTCCTATATATGAGTGCTGCAAGATCTAAGTGCTAAAGTCTGGAAAAGGGGATGAGAGACACAGGGTCCATAGCTAGGCATCAGCATCCAGAGACACCAGAGTGCTACCAGAAACTGGGAAAGGGGACGTTGGTCACAGGGACTATATGTCCAGAGCTGTATATGCATATGTCAGAATGTATTTGTATGTATGAAAGGTCTATAGCCAGCATCTAAAAAGATATATTTATTTATTTATCCCCAGTTAATCATGCCTGCATGTTTGTGTATGTATAACCCTCTAGCTAACTTTAAGACAGACTAGTTGATGAATAGGATACCTGCATCTGCAAAGACTCAGTTTGAGCCTGTGGTATGCAGCTGGGATCTGGTGTATGTATGGTCATAGATATTACTTAGACTGAGAGCTTGTGCTAAAACTCTAGGTATCCCTGACTGTGGGGATGCTTGAAAGATGATTTGGTGACCATATGCATCTTTTTTGTTATCTGACTTCAATATGGATAATCCAACAAGTAGGAGGAAACCTCCATACTGGATGGGCCTGTGTACATTAGATACCCTAGAGGCCACATTGTATTTGAAGGACTGTGAATATGAATGCTTGTGAAACTAGAGATTAAAAGCTTGTGTGAACATCAATTTTGATCATCTGGAAAGGTGGAATGGGACTGGGCTTTCTATATTTGTGTTTTAGATTGATGTTGTTGAGGTGCATGTGAGCGCTCACTACAGGTAGTGCTGTCCCTGTGGCAGCCTGCAGTGTGGTCAGTCCCCTGGTCTCCATACTCTGTAAGTGTGTGTGTGTCCATGGGTCATACCCTCAGACTTGCTGCTGGTTCCAGCCCTCAAAGAGAAACAGCAGTAGCTTCACCTATTGGATAAGTAGGGAGAGACTTCCAGGTTCTGAATATACAGCAGATGGAGAAGCAACAATCAGGAAGCAGGGAACCCCAGGCTCCTGGAGTCTGCTCAATGCATCAGTTCTCTCACATCTTTAACAGCGGAGGCTTGAAAAAAGCATCTGAACCCACAGAGTTTCAGATATTTGCACTTTATTTAAACTAACCAAATTTCCATTTTGGGAGAAAAAAACCAAATCATTGTTTTGTCAAATTTCCAGAATATGCTATCTGATCTAATAGCAACTTTGGCAATGCAACTGGTTGTGAACTAAATGCTAAAATATCTCTATCAAGACAGTCAGATATAGTCTCAAAGATTCCCAGGTGCAGTCAGGATGGCTTTGGTATGAAATGAGTAACTGAAGGCTGAAGGGACATGGGCCAGAGGTTTTCCAGTCCTCTGTTTGGGACCTGTTGTATCTAAAATTAGGAGCCTAAGTAGATTTAGGAGTCTAAGTAAATTTAGGAGTCTAAGTCACCTTAAGACTAACCTTTGACTCTCGATCTAATTCTTTCTTATATCCCTTGTCCAGGTTCATCAGTGCTACTTATCACCCTTGCTAACAGTCTCAGGAAAGAGAGTTGGGACCAATTCAGGTGATTTGTGCAATCCTTTTGTTTTTCATGAAGTAGTATTGGACGGATACAGTAATTAAGCCTAAGAAGTGGTATGGAAATCAGCACAGACTTATATCTGCCATGCATTTGGAAAGTACCAGTAACTCTGAAAAGGTCTGAGCAGCAAATGTTTCTCAAGGAAGTATGCTGTCTTTTCTCTATGTCAATTGTTTGATGAATATAAAGAAAACATAATTTTTTATGTCTGCGTTTCACCAAGCACTTACATCTGCTCATGTAGCCCTTTCACTGTAATGGAAAAGTCAGTACTTTTGTTCAAGATTTTTTAACTGATCCATTTTATCACAGGAATATTACATGTATACAGCCAAGCCTTGCCACTTCCTTTGTAACCTCTTTCTGGTTTCCACCTTTTTATCCTGTACTGAAGAGTAGCTTAAGGAAAAGCAGAGGCCAGTCCAGATTTCACAAATCAATATTTCACTTAGCAATACAGTCATGGATCAGAAACGTAGTTGTATCCCAGCAAAGGAAATTAGGGCTTTATCCTTCCCCCATTGGAATTATATTCAGCAAAAAAACCATCAGTCAAACTCCTGAGCCAGGATTTGGAGAAACAAGCTACCTTCAATCAAGTAAGCTGCTTTCCTTTGATTATACAGTGAACTTGTGCTTAAAGCATTTTCTGACATGAGATTGTCATAACCTAGTTCCCAGCTCATGTACCTGCCTTGGGTTGGGGACCTAAGCAGGAGGTTTACTTGGGTTTTTACAAGTCTGAAAAACAGAGAAGCAGTAAGAAAATGATGGAAATTACTTTCACTTTTCAATACATGCCCCTTCAATTTCAGCTATTATCTGAAGCTCTGGAACCATTAGTTCTTAACTGACATTTCTGTGGCTAAATTTTAAATTAAACACATTCTTCCCAGAGAAGCTTTTCTACTACATACAAGCCACACTCCTGTTCTCAATACTATGAGGTTTCCACGAGTATCTTTCTCTTTTTGAAATGCACTTTGCAGCTGCTTCCTCTTTACTGTGGATTGAACCAATATCTTGTGTCAAATTAACTGTGAGACTAGAAAAGTACAGGTTTAGTGCTGGTTTACTCTTCTACCCCTTGATTTCAAAGTCTGGATTTTAGTAAGAATAAGTTTTTGTATCTGTTGATGACAAAATAGGCATAGACAGTTGGATTTGGACATATTTGGAGTTTATTGCCTAATTTTTCCAAGCCATGCTTTCCTAAAAAAGCCATTCCATCTTAGTTGTATAACTAAGTAGACAGAAAGACAACATGGACTACTTATCCTTCTTTCAAAACATCAGTGCAAAACAAGGAGATATAATGTGAATCTTATGAAAAAGGCAAAAGGAAGTTCATATTTTTTTTATCTGAACTTCAGCCACACTGCTGAACACTGAGGAGTTCACTGACTCAATTTAAGGAGGAGAAAAAGTAATGCTTCAGTTGAAGAAGTCATAAGCCAATTCCTGCTATGAGATCTGTTAGCAAGTTTCCATCTCACGGACCTCCAGGGGTAAGAAAGATGGTATACATTTGTAAGGAACTCCAATTATTTTGAAGAGTTCACTTCAGCTATTGGGTTATCTGGCTTTCCACAATGTGTCCCAGTGTATCAGGCTTCTGGGCAACTGTAAATTACCAATTTATATGCTAGTGACAAATACTAAACTGCATTACACAAAATATTCCCAAACTCAGATTAAAAAAAAAAAAAAAAAAAAAAAAAAAAAAAAAAAAAAAAAAAAAAAAGAAAAAAAAAAGAAAAGAAATACAGATTTCACCATTAAATTGAAATAAATATCTAACCAGAAAGCTTTGATTTGTATTCATTCATCAAGGCTAAATCTTCAGAAAGTTTTTTGTTTATTTAAATCTGTGTGTTGATATGCCCTCTGTTCTATTGTATCTGGGTCTTTATGTAATGTTAGGTCTGAAGAAGGCTGAATCAAATGCATTCAAGAAACTAAGAAATCTGCCACACAGTCAGCTGACATGTCTCTTTCAAGAATCATAAGAGAAGTCATCTCTGCAAGTGTTTGGAAACACATAGCTATTTTGAATCATCATAACATTTCTGTGATAGAAATCTTTAATTAGATCCAAGGAGTATCTAAATGATGAAGCAAAACCTCATTTTACTTAAAAGAATGGTTTTGCTCTAAATAGGTCAGTGGGACTATGTTAATACATACCAACTCTGGATCTAATTCATACACAAGACCTATTTTCATATTTTTCTTCGGGAGTTATTTGGAAGTGAGATATCAAATGGTGCAGAAATGCATACTGAGGTATCAAAGTATTTATCCTTACTTTCCTCTGTATATCTGCAGAAAGCATTGCTGTACAGGATAAAACAGCAATTTCCAAGTAAAACTTAAAGGTTTTCTTAGTAATATACAGAAAATTCTGATTAACATCAGGTTCTTATCTTGAGGAGGTTTAACAAGTCAGTGGAAAAAGGACCTCAGTATATATATTCAGAGGTCAAACACTCAACATTATTATAAATTAGGGGAAAAAAAAAAAGGCAGAAAACCATAGGTGATCCTTAGGGTCTAATCCAAAACGCAGTTTGAATCCAGTGAAAATATTTCTATGGATCTAATTATCTTAATTGAATTATTAAAAGATGTTAAGATTAACATTCATTTTACTTAACATTATACATGCACAAGTTGGCTATTTTAAGACACTTGGTTTAGCTCTGTCTCCAGTGAACGCAGAAAACTAAATGCTAGATTAGATGTCTAAGATATATGGAGTGAGACATCTTTTGGGAGAGCTCATCTTTCTGTTTTGACTTTAAATGGGGCACAAATAATAAGTTTTAACTAGACAGCTGGCGTGCGGATGGCTAAAACTGAGGCAAGGCCAACTATAACTGTTAAATAAAAGATACAGGCAGCATAGACAAGGACTCATTTTAGTTCTGATGCAGACCATCTGAAAATATATACAAACTAGGGAGTCCCATTCCAACTGTTTTTGCACTTATTTAACAGTATCTTCACAAATTGGACACTGAGATTAATTTGAACCATTGCAGAGAATGGGATCTACTTAGCCAGTATGGGATCTAACTTCGTCTGCCTTGCCTATGAGAGCTCTCAGAATGAATTAAAAAAAAAAATATTATCGCCTCAGAGACTAAATGAAGGAAGCAGCACAACTGCCATGGCAGACCCCAAAGCAACAACACATTTCTCATTCACTACCCAAGACAAGTCTTGCAGAAACTATGGAGATGGCATAAATTAAAGCAATTCTGAGTGAACTAATGTGCTTTAAGTCACTTCAGAAGACAGTCAGCATGGCTTTGAAATATCCATCTCCAATGTTTTAATTTCTCTTTTGTCTCTTATCTTTCTTCTCCTATGCCCAACCCTTCATAATTATGGCTAAATATAGAAGTTTAAAGAAAACCTTAATTGAAGGTCAATCCCCAACAATTAAATTCAAGAGTTCCCTTTGATAGAAAAATAAAGAGATCCTTAGAGGTAGAACACATAAAATTTTGATTAGCTCTCAGAGTCTGTTTGATCATAAAAAGGTAAATGCCATTCTCTTCAAACATCTTTGTATTTGTTGTCTGCTCTTTTGAATGTCTTCAACTTAGATATAGTCCACAATGGATAACTGGAACAATGATCCCTAGCACATTCTTAATGTATGGGTGGGGTGTATAGTTTATAATAGCTGCAGTGAATGCTGACTACATCATAATCAAAGGAGGATCAATTACAATCAAATTTCACAGAAGTGAAATCCTTTCAAATACAGACCTCTGAACAAACCACAATTAATGCCACCTGGATTTTACCAAACTGAATTAAACTAATTTTATCATGATGGAAGAAAAATCAGTGACTGTAATCACCCTACCACTAATTTCTGATGATTTCTGAACCATTATTGCTGATTATTTATAAACATTAATAACATCCTCAATAGAATTAAACGCAGTATGTGTGTTAATGGATTAGAATTGTGTACATCTGTAATAAAAATGAATGATATTTGTTTGGAAAAAAAAAGTTACACAGAATGTTTTTCCAAAAAATACTGTGAACATAGAGCGTGGGTGTTAAGAACAAATACAAAATGATTAAAGTTAAATAAGGGAAGAAGAAGAAATGAAAACATTTAGTATCATTAACAAAAATTGTCCTCGGAACTGTGCAGAACTGTGAAAGAACATGCCTTAGTCCTGCAACATACTTGAAATAATAATTAGAAAATTACAAGCTATTATCTTCATGTACTAGTTGTTTAACCAATCTTTGTGTTTAGTGCTTAAGTTTTTGTAAAAATCAGAAGTATTCTTTAGCACATTTCTTTAGTGATGTGAAATGCTGAATGTGCCAGAGAAGGAGAAGTAAATTCACCAGAAAATGTCCCATAGCAAAGGCAATGTTCTGACCTATATGAGACACTCCATTACTGGTCTGAAAGCCTAGAGGAGGGACAAAAGCAGAGACTGGTATGTTCGTGGTCATGCTATGCTTACATTAGCAGATCTAGTCAGCAGTTTTAGAGACACTTTTTGCTTTTCCCTTATGACTTCAGTAACTTTCCTAATATTATTCTAATTCTTTAAATGTTTGACACTTCTCTGGCACTGCTGGTCCATCAGCCTAGAAAGGATAGTCTAACCACTGTAACAGTATAGACTGAACAGAAGTTTTGGGTCACCTTTCTGCACTAGGCTTTTGATGGCGATGGCTTTCTTCTATGGGAGTATGATCTTTGTTTACAGAGGAGGACATACAAATGTGTATGGGTGAGCCAGAGTATTTTAACCACTGGGGGGGCTTCACATATTCCTAGAAGCCATCATTCCTCTTCCATTTCTACTCCTGTTACAATGTGATCATGGGAGCAGTGATTTGCTGGATGCCCTGTGAGGATTTCCCCATGGACAACTATGCTAATCTCTCTCTGGTCCTCAGGACAGAATTTATTCCACTTCTTCATAAATTTGGACTGCTTTCAATTTTCATGGTAGTCAGGTTTATCTCAAAAGTGATGCAGAACTTGAACATGTCTGGAAATTAGTCATGTCTTTTTTTCAGGCTGCATGTCACATTTTTGGGGTTTTTTTTGTTTGTTTTTTGTTTTTTTTTTTTTTTTGTTTTTTGTGGGTTTTGTTTGTTGGTGGTTTT
>JANVCC010010235.1:4062017-4073544 GCA_025345505.1 Todiramphus chloris collaris
CTCTGAGTACAGTGGAATATCTAAATGTAGTAAACATTATCTAGTAATTATATCAAGTGAATATTTACAATTATTTAAAGATGACCAACCTCTTCACCATCGTGGTATGCTTAATGTATTAAAATGTAAATACTATATTAATATTATTTCAATTACAGTTTTAAACTGTCAGTTTACAATCCTAACCTGCTTTATAAAATAGCAGCCCACTAAGACTATCTATGTCACTGTTTGAACTTAGCTACTTTACTGTAAGAGGAAAGAATTCCATTGATTCTTGGTTTTGAATTTTTGCATGAGAGGACAGGAGTGAGAAATATGCTTTCATAGTGGCAACCTACTCCAAACATGTCTAGGAAAAAAAGAGTTTCTCAGAGCAACTCCAGACATTGTCTGTAAATATGTTTTCTTTTTATTCACAACAGAGACCCTTTGCAGTACTTTCAGACCTATCATTTCAGTGGCAGACTGCTTGGGCTGCTGCTTCCAGTAGGAACAACTTGCTCAGCTACAGTGGGTGAGTATCTGCTGCTTCTGACTCTCAAAAGCCTTATTTCTGGCAATCAAGTTTTGCTGCAAAAGTGTACAAAATAGCTATTTAAATTTCCAAGTGGCAAATTATGTATTGCCAGTCTAATATTTATCACCAAGAAATTAAGTCACAGCCATCCTGCCATCTGAAAGTGACTTTTTTGAGAAGTAATTGCATTTCTGGAGAAGTCTGTGGCTCAAGGAGCTTTTTGCTGTAGACTCAAGCCCTCTTTTGTTATTAGGCCTGAGTATAACATGAAAAGCCCAGGAAATGTCCGTCGATTGATAAACAGTCACGGGGGGGGGGGGGGGGGTGTGATAATAATTCTCTCAGTATCTGTATATTTAAATAACAGATTTTGTTTTCTACGTTGTTGCAGATCAGTCTAGCAGACAGCAGATAAACAGGCTTTGTCTTTCACATTAACACCCTGCATAGAGCAAAATGTCCAGAGCCCTTAGACTGGAGGTTTATGAGCTTCTGTCTGTCTTTTTTCAGGAAAAAAACCCCACAGAATCTTCATACAGGTTGAGGACTTTTTTCAAGATTTCTAAATAAATGCCTCGGCATTTTGCAGTCCTAAGATGTCAGTGTGGCAAAAATGAATTCAGAAACACTCTGCCCTCCTTCTGCCCCTTCAGGAGGACTGAGGCTGCCCATAGCAGAGGTTGGCAGCATCACCTGCATGGCCTGTGCCCACAGTAGGAGAGGACAATACAGCTTTACCCAAAACACCTCTCTGCCTCTCTAGACTGTGAGCCTATGTGAAGCAGCTTGCTATACACACTTAGAAGACAGATTGAAAGCCAAATTTGTAATTGACTCAGGAATATAGCAAGAGAAATTGTAGGCATTAACAGTGCCCAAGCTCTTAAATAATGTGTTCCCTAACAATATATTTAATAAAATTCTTAAATATCCAGGGAGATGAACCCATGTTACAGGGAAAGGCAAGCCCTTTCCACACAAATCTATAGCAAGCTGTCTTGCCCAGAAAATCACTCCTGATGCCAAATTGTATGATTAGTTAAGTTTAGCTGCACCTTATGGGTTTTTAAAGGAGATACCTGAGAAATATTAAAAACAGTACAAATGCATCAGGTAACTGTATCAGATAAAAACAAGAATCAGAAGAAAAGATATTAAGTTATTTATGTTACATTATTAATGAATGGTCCAAAGAGGAAATAATCTTTTCTGACCCTGATAGGGAAATAACAAAGGTGTTAAGGCTTGGCATTCAGAAGTTATAAATAAAGTGAAAATAATTAGCAAACTAGACTCCTCTCAGATAGAAGAGATACTCAATAACTCACAAGAGAAAAACAGTTTGGGGAATCACAGTGCAATTTCTTCTACTTACTAATTGTTTTCCACCAAAACCAAACCATGTTGTTTGTCTTATGCTGCTGCTACTACTACTACTACTATTCCTACTGCCAGTACTACTACTAGACAAGTAGATACCTTAAAAATCTTGTCTCTTTTTCTTCACCATCAATTTTTATATTTTTTAATTTTCTTAGTCATTCTCACCTTAAATATATATATATATTTTTAGCATGTCCCTGGAAATTGTCCTTTATGCATATGTTCCATTCCACCTCTCTGAATATGCTTGTAGCCCCCTTCTCTTCCTGTTCCAGCTTAAGTCCCTTGATTAAGACCCTAGACACAAGAAATTGCTCACGGTATCCCTGACCAGGTCTTACTAGTGGCTTGTACTGTAACATGAAAAGTTAAATTTTTCTATGAAATAAAAAAATATATAAAATTTGTTCCATTCTAGAAATAGACTTTTCATGGATCCACCAGACAGGTATTTCACAGTCATTCTGTTATCGACATACATGTAGAGATCTTGTCCTTAATACTTCCAGGGACGACAAAGACTCTAATTTCCATTCCTTTTCTTCTAGTCACTAAAGTCCATTGTTTTATGAGAAATTATCTATTCTCAATATCCACATAAGTATTTCAGATGAATGTGTAACCTCAAACTAAAAAAAGAAAGAAAGCAAAGAAAAAAAATTGTCCTTTCCTTTAGGCAAAGCAGCCTAACATTCAAGTCAGAATGATATGAAAAAAACCTATCAATCTAATATACACCAACTTTTCAAAATGAATTCTTCCTGGGGCAAATGGCACATCACAAGTGCAAAATATGTAGGAAACCAAGGAATTTTTCCTGTGCTGAGAGTTAAGATGAGTTATTTAATCCTGTCTTTACTATTTAATGCTAATGTAGCAGTCCTGCAGTTAAAGCATGCATCTTCATTATGCAAGTTTTTCAGTGAGAAAGTTTGTCTGATTTGTTTTTAATAATCGGAAATATTATATACTTCATGCTAGATGTAGATTTTTCACAGTATTGCTATGTAGAAAGCTGCAGTAAAGCAGAATCAACAACTGTGAACTATGTCTTACGTGAACGTAGAAATGAAGCTGGAATGAAAGAACTTATTTTCCACATGCAGAAAATAAATAGTTTTGGGACCAAGATAATAAATAGGAAGTCATCACTTCAAATATTTTTAATGAGTACAATTGAATGGAGATTTTTGTCTTAAAAGTGTGAACTGAAAGAAAACAAAAAGAAAAAAGAATCTCATTTTAAAGTTTGAGGAATAACATCATCTCTGGAGGTGGGTAAGGTGCTGGCCTCTTGACTCCAGTCATTACACAGAAGGGAGAGCGAAAAGACAAATACTGACTGAGAGCAGGAAATATGATGGCCCTCCTACAGAGTAAGAAAGACTAAGAGGATTGTGTGATCAGACAGCCCCTAGGAAGCTGCTGTTAGAACTGTCTACACAAAATTAAAAAGGTTTAAAAAAAAAAAAAAAAAGGAAAAAAAAACCTGTTACTGTCCTGACAAACCTTAAAAAGGATGCATACACACAATGCAGACAGAAGTCTCGGGGAGGAAATGCTTCTGCTTTAGTAATGGGTCACAGCTGGTTTCAGCAATGAACTGAAAGCTTCAAGTTTGGCATGATCGAGCATTTACTCAGCCATAAGTAGAGATGTTTGACACTTGTGATGGCAAACTTGGATGGATTAAATGCATAGTTTGAATACATCAAGAGCAACAAAAAGATTAACAAGAGCAAACAAATAAAACTTGTTTGCTGGACAAAACAGGACTAGATGAAACTCTTCCTCTAAACAATGAGTGGAATGCATATTGGAGGGTAGATATAATGTGCAGAAATATGAATCTCTTGCCAATCTTGGCCTGAATCTGTCTTCTTTTCCGCGCAGAATTTCTTATTGTCAATCCATAATAAATACATGAGAAATATGGGATAAAGAGTAGAGATAACAGCAAGTATTTGCTAGAAAGCTGTTCTAAACTTCAGTAGGAAGAGTTAAATTGGTGTTAACGAGGACACATATTGGCATCTTTAGAAGTCCTGTACTCGGGGGAAATTCATGACAAGCACGAGAGGATTATTTTCACTAAACTCTTTTAAAGACTCTATTCAGGTTTTGCTGAAATGAAGTGCCATAAAGAGGTCAGCCAATTTGAGTTGCAGCAGAAGTTACAATGTGAAATAATATTTACAGTTGTTACTCAGTTCTCTCATTGTATTAAACAACTCACAATAACCAAGCAAACTGAAAATTTTTCATATAACTTTCATCGTACATGTAGGATGATACAAAATATCTGAATGCAAGAAATGATGGAAACTTGAGTTCACAAGGAGACAGAATAAAAGCAGCATCATGTTTTATTCTAATGTTGCCACCAATTATTTTAATTTTAGCACATGTGAAGAATAGGAAATTATTTGAATCCACTCCTAGCCTTTGGAGAAAAGATGATTGCCACTACTGCAGTGACATTCACAGAGTTCAATATGGTACAGAGTTCTTCTGAAATCTTTATATTGGACACGTAAGTTTGGGTACAAGCTCTTCATAAAGATGAGTTTCAGTAATGTATACTTCTCCATTGTCTTTTAATTGTTTCTATGTCAGCAGCACATATATTCACCATGACAGACTGTTGCTCACCTAATGTACTTTTTAATCTTGTCACAAATAAGAAAATGACAGAAAAAAAGGAAATACTGAGACAATTCTGAAAACAATCTTCACTTGATGTCAATTTGAAATCTACTTGAAGTTGGAACAATCCTCATTATCAATACATGCTAGGGGGTGAGCTGATAGAGAGCAGCCCTGTGGAAAAGGACTTGGGGATACAGGTGAATAAGAAGCTGGCCATGAACCAGCAATGTACACATGCAGCCCAGAAGGCCAATCACATCCTGGATTGCATCAAAAGAAGTGTGGGCATCAGATCAGGAGAGGCGATTCTGTCACTCTTCTCCTCTCTTATGATACGTCACCTGGAGTACTGTGTCCAGCTCTGGAGCCCTTGACAGAAGAAGGATACAGACCTGATGGAACAGGTCCAGAGGAGGGCCACAAAAATGATCAGTGTTGGAGCTCCTCCCCTATGAAGACAGACTGATAGAGTGGGGGTTATTCGGCCTGGAGAAGAGAAAGTGCCAGGGAGATCTTGCTGTGGCCTTCCAGTACCTGAAGTATGCCTACAGGGAAGCTGGGGAGTGACTGCTTACAAGGGCATGTAGCAATAGAATGAGGGTCAATGGTTTGAAACTAGAGCAGAGTAGATTTAGATTGGACATTAGGAAGATGTTCTTTACTGTGAGGGTGGTGGAACACTGGAACAGGTTGCCCGGGGAGGTGGTGGAGGGTGGACATATTCAAGGTCAGGCTTGATGAGGCTCTGAGTAACCTGATCTAACTGAAGATGTGTCTGATTACTGCAGGGGGGGTTGGACTAGATGATTTTTGGAGGTCCTTTCCAACTCAGTGCATTCTATGGTTCTATGATTTACCTGAAATAATAATAATTGTTATTAATAATAATAATGATAAAAAAATACCTTCCTTTCCTTTCCTTTCCTTTCCTTTCCTTTCCTTTCCTTTCCTTTCCTTTCCTTTCCTTTCCTTTCCTTTCCTTTCCTTTCCTTTCCTTTCCTTTCCTTTCCTTTCCTTTCCTTTCCTTTCCTTTCCTTTTTCTTCATCAACTCCCATCCAAATGTCTCTTCTTCTCTCCTGCAGTGACAGGAAACTAAAGAAAATTGATGCACTAACAGTTCTAATATGACATTCAAAAAGTGACTTCTTGATTTTCAATTAACCTTGCACAAAGAGGAAATATTGAAATTCACCCCTTTGTTCTTGGCTGTGTATGTTAGCCAGGCCAGTGTTAGTTGGAGTGAACAAGAGAGGTTGGGTTGGGGGGGGGAAATTGGCACCTTGTTCAAGCACTCCACTGCTATTTGCACAAAGCGAGACAAGACTACCCTGCAGTAATTACTCTCTGAAGGGGGAAACAGGTAGGAGAGAGAGTGCTCTTGTCATTTGTTTGACTTAATTGTATGCTTTTATGAGCCGTCTGGCTGGAAGGATTAAAGTTACTTTTAATAACACTTCCTTTCAAAAGAATTTGATTTGAGATTTCCCAGCAGGGCTGCCTACCAAACAGCAGGACCCTTTTCTTCCTTCCAGCCCCCTGTTCCTTCAGCATTCCCATCTCCTCCCCCCCTCCCCCCCTTCTTCCACGAACACTGGTATTGTTCTATTTGTCTAAGACAAGCCAGGCTGGATAATATAATATAAAGTCAATTTTGTATATAAGATAAGATAAAATAAATAAATAAGGCTAAGAAAATGTATGAATAACAGCCTTTTCTAAGACTCTACAAATAGGAAAGTTGAGCCTTTGCCATATAGTCTGGTTTTTCTCCCATTAGCTTAGAGAAAATGCTGTTACAAGAGACAAAACATTCATTACATACCTAAAGAGAAGGCTACAGAACCAGTCAAGAATACTTGTACAAAGTATCTTCTAGAAAATAAAAATGTTAGTCAAAGTGAAACAAATTACTTTGGAATATATGAAACAGTCTAGAGAATTATTTCTTAGTTTCATGGAGAATTATTTCTTAGATGTAGGTTTTCAAAGCTATTAGAAAGGTTCACATGTTAATGTACTTCAATTTAGTTTATGTCTTAGTCATCCAACAATAAATAAAAAATAAGATCATATATTAAAAAAACCCAAACCAAAAACCAAACAACAAACCCACAACAAGAAGAAGCATGATCATGGATTCTGGGAATTAAAGTGTCTCTTCTCATAGTATATCATCCAAGAACCATCTCTGTCTATGAATAGTTTCAGTTAATGTGATGTTAACAGTCTACATTCATCAATCTGTGGACTGATAAGTGAGGTTAAGCAAGGTAAATATTTGTTACTTCATTGAATGTGCACTTTTTAAGATTATTTAAGTGTTAATGTAGGAAACACTACACACTTGCACAGTAAACCCCATAAACAGCAAATCTGTGGTTTTATATTAGAGTTATTTCATTTGCATTTCTAACAAGCACAGTCTAATTTTTTGTTTTGTTTGTTTTCCTTGTGGCTTAGGAGAAATACGAAAAAATAAAATCAGATAGTTTCACAGGGAAATAGTTTCTATTTTGCCTAAAGGAGATCCCCTAAGATCCTTAAACTTGGTATTTTTTCAATTTCACTGTCTATTTACATAGGCATTTACAAACTCTATCCATAATTTAGACACTTCCAATGTATTATGTTAAAATAGATGAACATGCTTTCTATAATACCACCAGAATCAGCCTTGCTTGATTTTTCAGTGGTCAGAGGAAGAAACCTATTTTTTCCTAATGCTTTAAGGTACCTGATGTCAAACTCCTAGCTTGCAAACATTTCACACCTGACACGTTAATGCATTGCAGGTCAATTGCTCTTCTGATTCCATTAAATAGAAAAAGATGTACTTTTGTACATGAATGTAAATTATAATTATACTTTAATTCACTCTTACATTCAAAGTATAAATCATTTTTAGTTCTGAAGCAGTAACTAACAAAAAACTTATCTGACATTCTTGAAGACCATGTTATTTCTAGTCATGAACCTTTGTGGCCACTAGCAAGAACAGTCTTTGGATATTCAAGAAATACTTGAATATAATCAACAGTATCCAATGTGCAAATGATAGTGACACCAACCTTGTGTCAAAATTCTCTGTACCTCATCATGATCATTGGTTGGAAGTAGTTTTTTTCTGCATCTAATGTGAACTCCGTTCCTTAGCTCACTGAAGAAACTTCACTTGACAATAGCTTAATTCCCCTTTTTGACCTGCTACACTATGTAGATATTAATTAGTCAAAGAGAGAAAATTAGGTCTTCAATTTCTGAATTAAATGATTTTGGCACT
The DNA here is from genome assembly GCA_025345505.1 of Todiramphus chloris collaris. Lineage (NCBI taxonomy): Eukaryota > Metazoa > Chordata > Aves > Coraciiformes > Alcedinidae > Todiramphus > Todiramphus chloris. The sequence goes on from JANVCC010010235.1 coordinate 4,069,851, forward strand.
GCTTTGCTTTCAATGAGTTTATTTACTCATCTATTTCATGAAAAACATGAAAGATTTTAGGGATAAATAAATTATATCAGATTATCTGCAAATTTTTTGTGTTTTTTTCTCTCTTGAAAATCTTTAAATTATGGGAAATGTCTTTACTTTGCAGGTCTAATCAAATGCATATTTTACTTAGAAAAAGGTCTTTTTTATGTGAAAGTTTAAACTGTTGTCCTGTATAGAACAAACATAGTAATTTCCTGTAATTAGTTTTGCATTTTAGCACAAACTCCCTCTGTGACTAGTGGAGGATTGTTAGTATCTCTAAGTGCTTCCAGAAATAGTTACTGCCTGCATAACTTCAGGGAACTGAGTAAGGTGGATAGAAGCTCCCTTTACATTGTCTTTGTAGGAGATACAGTTACTTCAGGAGGTCACATCACTGAATACCTAAAATACTACTCTCAGATAACAAAATGAACTATATACCTCCTCTCTTTTTATTTTTCTGCAAGTAGAGAGAGTGAGCTAGAAATTTGGGAGACCTGTACACCAGTAAATTCGTACACATTTATACATTTTCCATGGAGTCTTTATTAAACAAACACAATTATTTGCTTCTCTAAGTGCCCTGAACGCATTAACAGTACGGTTTGAACTCCAACTGAACAATGTACTCACATGAACTACCTCTGTAGGAAATTAGTAAGACTAGAGAGATAATCAACAATAGTGGGTGGTTCTTCCTCTTTCTAGGCAATAACTAAGCTTGTTTTTTATTTTTTTTTTTTTTTTTTAACTGAGACAATAGCAGCTGATGTACTACATGCTTTTGAAAACCTCACCTGAGTTATGTCCCTGATCTTGGTAGTATGTGGAACTTTGAGGAACTACGTAGAAATACTGGATGAATTTAAACTTAACTTGTTAGAAAGTATTTCTGTGTTTTTCAATTTGAAAAACCTAAGAAATAACAACTCATTTCTAGCCTCACATAAACCAGAAGGTCTTATGTAAGTGAAATTTTTTTCTACAAACTATAAATATTGTAAGATGACTAACAATGAATTGTTCTATAAAACCAGTAGTCACCTGCAATCTGTAAAGCCTATCTAGAAAAATCAAGAAGTGGAAGAAAAGTGAAATATAATTAGGTCATAACAGGCTTTGACCCTCTAACTCACAGGTTTTGGAGGTACCCTGGAGATCATTACACACCCCCTCTTCTTGGATAATGTGTGGTAACACCACTGCCATTTCATTTGTGTTTATAATCCCAGTCCAAGAGAGCCCAGCAACATTTGAGTGATGCTTTCATAAAAAGAAATAGAATATTGAACTCCTGTTAGATGCTCTTATTTGAGCATTATAAGTGATAAAGGACTGGAACAGTCTTAATAGCCTTTGTTAAGATTTTGATCCTTTAAGAAACAAAAAAAAAAAACCCAAAACACCAAAAAAAAAAAAAACAAACAAAAAAACCAACAAAAAAAATCCCTCAGTGTCTTTTGCAAACCTCATTATTTCTTAAGACCAGACAGATGCTATAAAAAGGCAGCAAATATATAAACTGTTTTTTTCTTCTGTAACTTCAGTTAAATAGGATGAAAGTTCTTTGTCTTGCTCTCTCTCTCTAACCTCATGCTGCAGGTCACTACAGTAATGATCTCTCACAGCTGGTTCCCTCATTAAGCTCCTTAGTGATTATATCTTACTAGTTCTCTTATGTAAAACCCAAAAGTTAGACACATGATGAAATAACCTCTTGATTAATATTCCCAAACACGTAGAGTTCAAGTATGACACACATAACATTATAGGAGATTCAGAAATAGTATCATAAATGAGTCCTACTTACAATTTCACCTAAGCATACTGACAAACAAAATTAGGAATTTAGTGAAAATCTACTTTCCCTATTCATGATGTAATGCTGAAGAATATAATCTGCTACAGTGAAGTTAGTAAATTAGACAGAAGATACTGTTGCTTCTGGTCTCATTCAGAACAATAATAACTGCAGATTATTGGACTGAATATTCCCAAGGATTTCCTGAGTGGTTTTTCAGTGTGTTTTTTTCCATTTTCTTGAACATTATATTTTCTTCTTTTTTTTCCCGTGTTTTTTTTTTTTTTTTCAAATAATTTTTGCATCCCTGAATTGCCATGTTCTACAGGCATTCTTCTGCTTTCCTGATTAGACATCCACATTTTAAGGTCTTCTTTTAATGTTGTGAATATGTCTACTTATAACACAATTCTTAAAAAATCAAACTGCTAAATACAACAAGTATGCTATTGGTAATATACATATACATTTTTTTTATTTTTTTTTTAATATATTTTAAATGCTTTTGATGTCTGAATCTGTTTCTTCTCTGAACTCCATCTCCTGGTGAAATTGTATTCAAATGACAACTTTTGTTTTCAGATTCCTTTGTTCTTCAATGTCTTGTTGGTCATGGCTGGGCCTATGTTCTTTCAAATATCCCAATAACTTGAATTAATTTGATAATGACTAATCCTAGGTACAGATGTATGAAAACAGTGTAACATCCATGAATTTGTGATTCAGCAACACAATCAAAGCAGTGAAGTCTCACATATTTATTCTGCAATGTACGATGTGCACAGCTTTTCCAGCATGTGCTCTCTAGTCTTGTATCTCCTAGGCTTGGTCTCAGGCCAATGGCATTTCTTTGTCTGAAAAGTTGAGTCAAATCAGTTCATCCAGTTCCAAGTTATATATGGAAAATACAATGATGTTTCCATATGTTCCATTTGGGATTATTTTGCTTGACTGACTCCAAATGGCTGAAACCAGAAACATCAAACTCAGCAAGCCTATAACACTCATCAGGAAAGGGCTGACCACAAAGTTTTAAAATAAACAAGATTTAAAGTTATGAATATTTAAATTTGGCATATTTACAAATGCATAGAGACCATTTTTCATTCTGTTGTTCATGGTGCCCTCAGGCTAACACCATTTAGTATACTGGGTGCACATCAAGTCCCTTTAGATTTAAATTACCTTAACTGCTCAAAGCTTTACAGTGATAAGCAATCCAGCTTTTCAAGATCTGCTGGGCAAAGTAATTTATCTTACATCTCTTGGCAAGAACTTGACCTTCCTAGAAATAAGGGTGCAACACTTCTTCACTGACATTGTAATTTGAACTTTTAAGAGATGCATAAAAGTGTTATTTTGCAAATTTGCCTTAAAAGGGATAAGCAATAGTTACCCCTTGGGTAGTCAGAAGCATAACAATGACTATTTCTTGAAATGTATTTGGTGTTGGCTACTCAAATTTAAAACTACATTTTGACTATTCAAATACTAAAGGCTACATATTTAATATCTGAAGTTAGGAGCCACTTTTAACACTTGATGACCTCACCACAATATAAAGATGAGATTTGTTTTGTGTTGCGTTCTGTATCAGAAAATGATACTTCATATTTTTTGGACCTTTTGCTCCTTTTATCTTTTTGTTATGCTCAAAAGGGGTTAAGCTGGACTCATCTGAACTTTACTTGTCCCTAATATGTCCAATTCTCAGCCTTATGTCACAGTTGATTATGATCATAATTGTCTTTTAATGTGGAACAGAGCTAAGTATATTCCCTTTCCTTTCCTTTCCTTTCCTTTCCTTTCCTTTCCTTTCCTTTCCTTTCCTTTCCTTTCCTTTCCTTTCCTTTCCTTTCC
>JANVCC010010235.1:4078196-4109940 GCA_025345505.1 Todiramphus chloris collaris
AAAAAAAAAAAAAAAAAAAAAAAAAAAAAAAAAAAAAACACAAAATAATTTTCATAACAGCATGCCTATAAGAAACTATTTTAAAATATATCAAATAAAGTTCAAGAAATAATCTTGTAAGTTTGGATACATTTACATAGGATTTTATTAGGTTCCAATGTCACTCACAACTTCTAACTGAAGTTTAGGTTCTGCTGTAACTCATATGCACAATGTGTGGCTTAAAACTTGACACCTGTGTTTTACAGCCACAGTCCTTGTCTGGTAATCTTAATGGATGTGAATATTGGAAAGAGGAAAATGCTCACAGAACACAGGAATTTTGTGACATGCAAGGATAGAACCACTGTCCTTGTGCTTATGTGTGAATATGTTTTATTCCTTGATGACAGGTAAATGTTAGCACAGACACATTAAATATCTCTTAGACTTATGTGAGGAAGCACGGACAAGAAGGAGAAGGGTGTTTTGATAAACTTCTAGATGCTCCATATGGGCTTTGTTGTAGCATCGTATCTAGTGATTATAGTTGCAGTCTGTACAGTGCTTCACACACATTCCTGCTGAAGAAAATGTTTTGGAAGAAGAAGGAGAGATTAGGGAAAAAATCTTAGGCATAAAGAGATATTTTAAAATATTACAGATAATATAATAATGCATAAAATCTTTATCATAGGCTAGTGCTGCACTAACTAATTTTCTAACACATATTTGAGAGGAGACTAGTAAAAGAGTATTCATTATAGACACAATTCTGGTTTCTCTATCTGGGTTTTAACAATTTTATCTTTTAACATTCCCCTTTTTAATACAATTTTATTTAATATTAGATTAATATTTGCATATTATTTCTGAAACTGGTTATTTATTGTACAATTCTATCCCACTTCTCACCCTGAGTAGAGGAGCTGAAAGGGTGAAGACAAATTTTTTGTCTAATAAGATTTTCTGATTTTGACAAAATCTGCTATTAGTGCCTGGTTGTATCTTGCTGTTTAAATGGTGTTATAAGAAGACCATGGGGCCTGCATGATTCCCAGCATCAATTGAGAGAATTAGATAAAATAAACATACTCTAGTGCTAAGGCTATTAAGTGGATATGGCTCAAAGATGGTGTCAGAGTGAGTATGCATAGGTGCACTGGGTGTGAAGCGGAAGCAAGGAAGGGCAAAGAATTTCTTTGTACCTTGGCACAGTCTTAAATTTCATTGAGTCTAAAGAGGGCGGAATGAAACAAGCTGTGCCTCACATGTGTTCCATCATAACATTACAAGGACATGTCTTGAGGAGATTTGGATTTGAAAAAGGTGCATCTCCAGATACTTCACTATCTGCCACCATGTCTCAAACCAGCAGTCTACCAAGTAATATGCTAGATGTACACCAATCAAAGGAGAGGTAGTCAAGCTTGGTTTTATCAGGCATTGATCATTTTATCAAATTAGACTATTTTAATACATGTGTATCTAGAAATTCCTTTGTTTTCCACACATAGTAGACTTTTTTTTTTTTTAATTCACAACTTAACCAACAATAATTCTTTCTAAAAAAGCACCCCAATTATAAGTAACATTACAAGTTCCCACCAATAAATTTGTTTTCTTGGTTGCTGTGAGAGAATGTGCTTCCTACCAAGAACACACAGTATGACTTCAAAGATCATACAATATGTTCTGAATTTGAAGCTCATCACAGGAGAGGATTAACCTAGCAGTAATGTGTTAGTATTAAGATATATAATTAGATCTTGCAGAATGTGAGGAGAAGGAACTGTTTCAAGACTTTGGGAGTATTCTCTGCATTTAAAGGTTTTAAAAATACATTTGGTAGTACCCCTCTTGCCTCTCATTCCTTTTCTCCTCTCATGCACATATTTTTCAGTTAAAAGATGTCTCAGTGATTCTTTCTTTCTTCCTTTTTTAAAAACAACAAAACAGCAAAACCAAACCAACCACTTTTGATCATATTCATTGCATTATCTGTATAGATGTGGCCCATGTGAAGACAATTGTGTGATAGGCATCCTGTATGATCACAACCAGTGTGATAGCAAAAAAAGGTTTTTACTCATCACAGCTTAGTCACTCTAATAAATTCAGAAGTTCTTTTATAGGGAATTACAGAGTAGTTAGATGAACAGAGGTTAACATCTCTGGGTGATACAGCTGTGAGTTAGGAATCTCCAATCAGTCCCAAAATTGATAAATCTAGTGAGTTTCAGCTTGGTCATGAAATACTTTACTGAACTTTCACATTTTTGGTGCTGAAAACACAAAGTTTTTGCTTCTCTGACAGTATCATAATGTACATAGCATATATTATCACATTTTTTTCTTTTTTTGGTCTGTGACCATGTACATGTTCTTTCTGAAGGCACCCATAGTTTGCCTTAACTGATGAGTTTCCATAATGAAAGCTGTTTAAGTTTTTATGGTCACTAATGACTTTTACATTGCATTTCACAACTTTTCTTGATATCAAACATGTTCAGTTCATTTTGTCCTTTTGATATTATATGCTAGATGAATCACTTATACCTTGCTTTGTGATATGGTGACTTAGGTCAAATGCCTAAGGTTAAATTAAGGTTAAATGCCTAGGATATGCAATGCTTTGGCAACTATTTTTTTACCGAGTTTCCTCTTTGGATTCTTCTATCTTACGTATGAAATTCTGGTAGAAAAGACCTAATTCACACACATGGTAAGAAAAGGCTCTTCATCTTCTGCACATAGTCACCAATGTATGTCTAAACACATTCACTATTATGTGATAAGTTGTATAATTGTTGGTTGCTGCGGTCTTTTTGCTACCTTAAATAATGGCGTTGGTGGGGAAAGAATTCATGAATCATGTAAGTTGCCTCCTACCAGGCCAGTAAAATTATCTTCTCCACACTAATCATCAATATCATTGACCTTTGTCATAAAACTTGGGTCATTCATATCTGTATCCCATTAGAAGTATCATCCCACGACCACCTCTTTGGGTCTATTAAAGTCATGTCAGAAAGAATCATTGACTTCCTGTCAAACATATCCAACCTTCCACATTAATATATCCACGAATGCCTCACTAATCACTCAGCAAACAATGCATGATATACACCAGGCACTGAGAAGTGAGAGAGCTATCTTGGAGGACTCGGTCCTCCTCCAGGAATGGATTTGGTTGTGACAGTGATAAATGAGACAGGATGCACAATATGGTTTCTCCCCCTTCATGAGTTGAGGGATTGGTCAGACACTATTAATTTGTTTTCTCTTTCTCCTCCCTCCTCTGCTCAGTACAGAAACTCACTTATTTGACTAGAAAAGTGATGAGACAGTCAGTTTTGCTGGTTAGTTTTTAAGCTTATGTTTTGTGGGGCTTTTTTCTAATTCCTCTTTTTGTCATTGTAACTTGCATCCTAGAAACTTATACTGTACACAATCCTGTATTGAGTGGAAACACCATCTTAATACTGCTTTTTAAAGTAAGGCTGTATTGAATGAAAAAAAAAAAACAAACAAACACCTTTTACTAAATTCCAAACAAGACCACTTTATACAGTGTCATACAAATTATTCAAACAACATTGGAGCGGTTGATTAGGTTCATACTTAAAAATTTGGGACAGCTATTACAGCACTAGTGAGTAATTCAGGAGACCTTGACTCTAGTCTTAACCTGCAAATTCAGTGATGGTTACCAGGGTTATATGACTCTGAGACCTTCTGCTTCAGCTTCAGTCTTATACTATTGTCTAAAGGCCTTTACATGTTTATTCAAATTGTAAGCTCTTCATAGAAGAAACTACTTTTTTTTTCTTTTTTTTTCTTTTTTTTTTTATGTGATTGTACAGCACCTAACTCAGCAGAGAAAGACAATAAAAAACACCATACTGAGGGAAAAAATCAGTGTAAATCAGAAGGAAAAATCTGATTTTCAAGGGTTCTCAGACTATATTGTACACTCAAATTTCTGAAAAGTCTTGGGTTTTGGTGGGGAAGTAAACTAAATTGCGAAAAAGGGCTCTTCAGGTCTCTAAATGTTAGATACAACACTTTGAAAAAACTGATCTTGTCTCCATTTCATGCTAATTCCTTAATGGATAAAATGTTGATACTTACTAAAGCTAAAAATAGATGTTTTGAAGCTAAATTTAATAGTCTTTGGAAAAAGTGTTTTAATATTCCTAAATGGCTGCAACTTGCTAACTGCAAATTATAGCCATTTTTTGCTGTATTGCATCCATTAGCAAATGCTCAGAGACGGGAATAAAAAATAAGGAAAATAGAACTCACATTTCCAAGACCATATGTAAATAACTATAACTATAATATATAAAAAAAGAAATAAATATATATATTATTAGTCATGATACCAATGATAAAAAAACCTGATAATTTTGAAAGGGAAATAAGTTCATATGCTTCAGGGCATTATCTGGTTTCTACCTGTAAGGGCTTAGGAAGAAACTTCCCCTTTGGGCAAATTGTTGTACTATTCATCTATTTCTCTGAAACATCTGGTGCCAGCCGTTGTTAAAAGCTCATTCCAGATTTATCTATTTCTTGTGTGCTATGGCATTTTTTATGTTTCTGTGAGCTGAAATAAAATTGTTTTACCTAAAACTAATTTCAAGGTAGAGATACTATCTGTGCCAACATTATGCTGGCAGGGCACTCTATAAACTACTTCTGAACACGGAGCCAAATGCAACCCTTTTGAAGATCTGCAGGCTTAGTCTGACAGTTTGGCAGATGCCTGGTATACTTCAAGGGCGTTGAAGTTTGTGCCAAATTTTCTTCTTTGATTTCCACAGATCTGAATGCACACATCTGGTTGTGGGAGGGGTTATCATACATCTACATCTGCCAAACATGGCTATGCTCTAACCCATGCATATTTCTTCAATTCCTGTGTACCTTCTTGTTACAGGATAATTCCAGTAGTGAGATATTATGAAATTATTTACTAGAAAATATTAACAACAAAACAAAAAAAACCAAAATAAAAACAAACAAACAAAAAAAAACACAAAAAACCAAAAAAAAACCAAACACAAAAAAAAATGGGAGAATAAGAGAGAACTTGAGCATGACTGGCTGAATTCCCATTGGACTCTGAGAGGTCCACATGCTGTTCAAATGCTACTGACATAGAAACATGCCAAGGAGTTAACATAGAAACTCAGCTGCGAAAAAAAACAAAGCATATGATTTCAGAATGAAGCTGAGACCACAATCATTAAATATAGATTGACATGGAGGAGAATTTCTGTATGAAATTAAAGAGGAGGAAAATAAATTGTAAACAGGAGGAAATTCAAAGAACTTGTGAGGAAATATAGGTAATATAATGAAATAATTATTGATAGAGCTGAACCAATAATTTTCAAGGAATAGCTTCCTCAGTGTATTCTTTTTTCTTAATCACACAAAACCCCAAGAACAGATTGAGGATTGTATTTTTGATCCAGTCATAGTAGAAACAGAACTGTGTTTCAATATTTTGTTTTATTTTAAGCATTTTAGATTCCAAACAATATTTGGAATGCAAATTTTGACTTCTTCTTGCTGTAATTAGGCCCATGGGTCACATGGTAGTTTTGTTTTTCTCTGGCTTAAGCTCAAAACACAACCGACAGAGTCCTTGGAAAAAATTGTCACTCTTCTGAGAGTCTTAAGGGACACTAAGTGTAAATAGTAGGAGATTTCAGAGCCATCAAAGCTTTGCATGTGTGGTGGGTTGACCCTGGCACGGCACCAGGTGCCCACCAAGCCCTTCTATCACTCCCCCCAACCCCCTTCAGCACGGCACGCAGGGAGAGAATAAGACGCAAAGCACAGGGGTGTGGGTTATGATAGACAAGATGTTATTTTCTACTTCCCGTCCACAGGCGATGTCGGGCCGAGTCCAGGAAGCAGGGCTCCGGGAACACGCAGCAGCCGCTTGGAGGACAAAGCAGAATGCCCCCCCATCCTCCTCCTGCCCTCTCCCTTTATAGTAGAGCTGACGTCATATGGTATGGAATAGCCCACTGGTCAGCTCAGGCTGGTTGTATCTTCTCCCCCCTCCTGCTCCCCATCCTCTGGTGCCGTGCGAGCACCGGCAGTCACAACACGGGTGTGTTATCAACACCCTCCAGCTCCCAGTGCTACAACATGAGGGCTGGATGGGGAAAAGCAGCCCAGCCAGACCCACTACAGCATGGAACACTATTATTGTACATACACCCAAACGACCACACACACATCCAAAAACTTGCATACTCTGGCTGCTGAAACTTCAAGTAAATTACACATATATAATTACAAATTAGTCTTAGAGAAAGAACTGAATTATCAAAGTCATCATCACTGCCCATCTTTGACTGATGTTGATTTTTAATTGCTTATCTTAAGGTCCACTGTGTCTTACAGTAGGAAGACAGTAACAAAAGCAGTGCATTGTTAAGGAAAAGGGTGAGGTACCTTATTTCAGCAGTAGTCAGCAAAGACATTTTGTGGCATAGCTGAAGACAAACAGGATCAATTTTTATTTTATCTAAGGGCTTTCACACTGTTGAAGAGGGAATAGGGACAAAAGCCTTGTTGAGAGTCTGAATTATGCTCAAGACCTCACTGGGATCACCTGGTAGACTCTTGATCATGACAGATAGCTAAATACATATCTTGATGTATATACATACAGGGTGGCTGTGGTTGAGTTACATGTCCCTCCTTGTGTGTTAAATGTACCTAAATCTGATGGTAGACTGATTTATTTTAAAGGAAATGCAATAGTTTTAAAAGATAAGTCACAGAATATTACATAGCTAATTGGAAGTTAGGGTGGTAGCACTAACTAAAGGGTTATTTATTTTCTCTTCCTAATTATAAGCAACTCTGACAATTGATAAACCAAAAGATATGGATCCTTAGGATCTGTTCTTTCCCTTTACATTCAAGTAGTAGTTAATCTTACCTGGAAGTTGTTCTCCAAGGATGGGTTCACACTCAAAATCCTAAACTAGGAGATGTGTTTTCTTTCATCACACAATGAAGACCCTACCTGCATTTCAGTGGCAAGGCTGATCTCTCTTAGCTTTTCAGTGGCTTTAATAGTTTTCTACTGGGCTTCCCCGAATTCCTTTGCATGCAACTAAGTCTCTGTGCATGATATTGCTAGGCAACTTGGATTTTTAAGCAGAAACCAAAAAAACAATAAATAAATAATAATAATAAAAAAATTATATATATATAGTAATATTCAGTAATAGTTTATAATGATGACTGTTGAAATTCCCACATCCCCACAGAGAACATGGCTCTAAGTGTTCAAATAGGAGTGATGAGTGTTGCACACATGTCTAGTTGATTGACAGAGAAAGTTCTCTGAAGTACAGATATCAGTGAAGCACGAATCTCAAAACATAAATGTAGAAATACTGTAGATAATAACATGAATATAACCTTAAAAAAGTCAGAGGTCAGATCTGAACCTGATATAAATTTTCATGTATGCACAAATGTTTTACACCAACTGAAGAACTGATCATACAATGTTTCTCTAAATTTAATGATTCTCAATTTTATTTCACAGAATACTCTCTAAACTTTGTGAATGAGCAAAAGATCCTAAAAATATGGATCTTTCATGTCCAGATTTTTTTTTTTTTTTGCTATGGATTCTAAACAGTAACCAAAAAGTGCAAACAAAACAAAACAAAAGCCCAACAAAAAATCCCCTACAAAAAAAACCCAACCAAACAAAAAAAGCAACCTTATCTGAATAATAGCCAAACCTCAGGATACTATCTAGATCATCTTAAACTATAAGTAGGATAAAAGGCAATCTGCAACTTGAGTTAATGTCACAATTTGCTATTAAATGTAACAAATATCTGCAATATCCTGTCTTTTTTTTAATTTCTTTTCCCTTCCACCTTTGCCAAATTTTATCTCGTAATCAGAGTTGTTAGTAATATGAAATGGATTCTCTTTCTTATAATGGCTTCTCTATATAGACCTCTTTTTTTTTGTTTGTTTGTTTTTTTTAAAGTTAAGGAGGGTGATTCAAAGCAAAGAAATGAAAACAGATTAAAAAAGTCTAAACTATATTCCTTCTGGATGTCAGCTTTACTTACGTTGTATCACAGTGGTTTAAATAGTGCAATACAGTGATCTTCCAAGCTAACTTGTGCTTTAACAAATCAATACAAAGCTGCAGCTGATGATGATTACAATGCACTAGCTCTCGTATCTGAACTTCACTCTTCCCTGGTGTTTCATTTGGAGCAATTGGATACCTTTGCTCTTGCTTCATTAACAGTTGACAAGGACTTGACAATGTTAAAAAGAATGGAGTGTAAATTCTTGCTGATATATTTACAGTAACTGATGGAAAATTCAAGTGCATGCAAAGAGAACAGCTTCAGCTAATTTTGTTTATTGTTGCATTCAGATTAATAGATTCAAGACAAATTTAAATGTCTACTTAACATTATACAATATTACAATCATATTGGTCTGCACTCTGGCACAGATTACATCTAGATATTCGTCTTCTGTGTAATAGTACAGCTTTTTCCACCCAAGAAGAAAGGACAGAGAGGACTTCTTTTTCTGTCATAAATATGCAAGTCACAATAGCTATGTTGTTCAAAAATGGTGATAATCATGGCAACTACTGATTCTTTATATCAGTACATATTATATACTGTTATAAAGTATGATCAAATACTAATGTAAAAATGTGCCAGCAAAGACTGGGAAGAATACAATAAATAGTAAGGTGAAGATATGCACACTGGGGATTTAGACTAAGATTTTTTTAATACATATTTTCTTTACCCATCCACAAGTGTTTAAGGACTACAACTGCATGATACCTTTGATCTGGAATTCAAAATTCCACTGAAAATTTGAACTTTTACAGCAACCAAGAGTTGAAATATTAATCTTCACTAGAGGTTTACTTGAATGTTTTGCAGAGTCTAGCTTCAGAATGACTACTTTTCTCATATTTAAGAGGACAAAATATTTTTTAGGAAAACAAATAGAAATCCACTATTTTTATCTTGTTCAGACCTGATTATCGGACAGATGATCATTTATCTAGCCTTAGTATTCCACTGATTAAACTACAGACGTATCCAGAAAAATAAGTAATTTCAGCATGTTTTAGAAATGCTCTGCAGAAATGAGTAGAGCTTGAGCTACAGACTCAAATAATAATACAGTTTTTCATACAGTGATTTCACAAAACCTTAAAGAATTTTTTTAAATTAATAAAATGTAGCATTATTTATATTGTGTGTGTATCAGGTAGACTTTTATAACAAGGATACAAAGATGTGTTCCATTGTAAGAAAGTCAGAAAGCCAAAATATCTACAGATAATTCCTCTTATCTACCTCTTAAATCCACAGAAGTTTCTGAAAAAAATTGAAAAAAAATGTTTTCTGGTTTAACACAAAATAGTTTGTTTGATAAACACTACAAGCAAAGGGAGAGGGAGGATAAAGAGGTTACACTAAAATATATATGTATAAAGATATGTACATTGAGCAGATGACACTATTTGGGACTAAATGATTCTAATGTGAGATTCGCTATGGAGCATAGCTAATGGAGGGAGGAAAAAAAAAGCTCGAAATTTTTCTCCTCATAGAAAAAGTTAAAGAGTTAATAGCAAGCAAGAACTTTTCTGCATAACTCCTATATTAACTTTTAAAGGAGAAGTACAAGTGAAGTAAAATAGTTAATTAATATGTAATACAAAACCTGCTGCTGAAAGGATATCATTGCATATCAAAACGCCAGTTCAGTGGAATGTTTAAGCATGTGCTCAAATTTAAATAAGAGCTGAAGTTCCACTGATGTCATTGGAGTCAGTTAGACATAAAAAATGCTTTCATATGTTGGGATTTCCATGCAGTGGGATTTATTGAAGTTCAAAATTACTCTGTTCACTTTATTCAGAAATGTGATACTTATATATACTACATTTCCATAAGAATAAAGGCTGCTTTGCAAACCCCCTTTTTGTTTTGTTTTGTTTTGTTTTGTTTTGTTTTGTTTTGTTTTCAGTTTAGTTTTCCTCCCAAACCATCTTCCTTCAGAGATGATCTTCTGCATAACAACAGGCATCAGGAACAAGTTGGGCTACAATATATATAAAACAACTACCATATGTGTACTCCGAGGGATTACATAAAGTACTACAAATAACACACCACTTCACTTATTTCTCTATACTCATTTACCTGGCCAGTAGGTATACTGTATGAGATACACATTGTCACCTTAAATGTTCTCTTTTGTTTTTTCTTATAATTCCATACTAGACCATTGTGATCTCCCATCTTTAATAGTGGTAAATATTTGAGCTCTATTATCTTGACTTTCTGGACCCCACACGACTTCATGAAAAAACATTTTGGAAGGGTGGATGAAATGAAAAACAGGAACTAGCATGGGATAGAAACCAACTGGTCTGTGGCACTTGTGGCACACAATAGCTATGAGCTACAGCTCAAGTGGAGTCCCATGTGATACCCATGCTTTGAAGAGATTTAGCTTTCCACTTACTCCCTACTTTCACACAAATTTGTGTGTGTTTATTAATTTCCTTATATTTTTAATGTTTAGTTGAGAAGGAATGAATAGAAGAGAAGGGACAGAACTGTGGAGGTTGCATCCCTGGGGAGGAGAAGTACAGCTGGTGATAGAAATTATTTCCTTCAGGAACAGCTGTGAAAGCCTTATGTGCCAGTAGCTGCATGTGAACCCTTTATTTTTGTAGTATAAAATCTGACAGGAAAGTGTAACTCTAGAGAGAGTATTTATATGCAACCAAACGCATCCACTTTGCATTAAACATCCTTGTTAAGTAGGTTTATGTGCTCCTGTCTGCTGTCAGTCAGGTTTCTGTGTGCTATCAATCACTTGCGATCACCTGTTTTCCCACACCCGGGTTTGGGTACACAGCGCATAATTTCCAGTTGCAAGGTAGTTGAATTCCCCTAAAAATGGGCATATGTTAACCAGTTTGTCAGAGCGGTCAATATTCTGCTTCTTCACAAATTTTGAGCACTGAAAAATAAAAATTTTTCATTCCATTCAGAGTTCCCTTGCAAACCCAGCAGTAGCTGGGCAGACCACATACAACTCCTTCCACAGAACAAGTCCTGTAGCCCTTCCAAAACCTCCGTCTTTGACTAGTTCACCTCTATGTGTCTTTGAACATCTGAAGAAACCAAAAAAGTGAGTTTAACTCTGCCTATGATAATTTCAGCTATGACCTTCAGAAACTACCTTAAATTCAGCCAGTGATTATCTTCTCCCTTTTGTAAAATGAATTGAATGTTCTATCTCTCAGTCTTTATAAAATGCAGTTAAAATTAAAGACAGTGTGCAAATGCTAAAAAATGCAATCCCAAGCCTACACAATTGGTGTCAGTAGGAGTTTTGCCATGGAATTCAATGGGAGCAAGGTCAGGACCTGATATAATTGAGAGAAGTTGTTAATATACATCACTTACTGCCTGCCTGCAGTTCTTGTCTAGCTAATAAAGTCACTCACTGACATAACAATATAGAGTGCAGGAGCAGGTGACACACTGTGTGGTTATGAGGTCTTTTATAGCACACCTTTCCTTTCAGTACGTAGTGGAGGATATATAAATATACTCCATATGCTTTATACTACTATATTGAGTAACTTTTTGAACGTATGCTTTGGCAGCTCAGCATATCTCAAGCAAAACTTACTGTGTGACATCCATAGCAGCTTTGCAGCTTCTGTGTATTTATGAAAATACCAGAATAGTCTATCACCAGTACCTGCTAGTTATACTTAACTGGCTTTTGGAAAGCACTGATAGACCCTCTCAGGTAAGTAAGAATTGATAGGTTGTTTGTTAGGTTTTTTTTTTTTTTTTCCTTTGTCATCAAAGTATCATTCCAAATATATAACAAAATTATATGCAATCAACATCTGACGTCAACTGTTTTGCCAGGGGGAATTGTGACTGTTAGGTGAAGAAAGTAGCAGCGGAAACAGCAGCTCTGAACCACAAACACTTCCTTTGTCCCCCACTGGTTACTGTGTTACTTAGGTTAATAAGGGTAGAAGATGCTTAGTTATGATGTAGACCACATTTCCCTTATGGTCAGGAAGGATTATGAACAAAGGAGCAAGATCATGCAAGGTGATACATATTTATGAATAAAAGAATCTTGTGTATCATGGAATAGAACATTGAGTTTTCAAAAACTTTGACAATAAGAAAGATTCAGTGAATAAAAAGTTCAGAAGAAGCTTCTAAAGATAAGGAGTGTTTACTGTCCTTCATGAAATAATTTTTGAGTTTGAAGGAAAAATAAATAAGTTTTATATCTTTGTGTGTGGTGATGGGGACACAAGAATAGAAAGTTTGAATTTATATTTGATGTTGACCATTGTAAGCAGACAGTGAAGAAGAGGGAAATATCAGTCAGTATCTTTTGAAATTATTTGAGCTCTGGGGAAAAAAAATAATGTTAAAGAGATCAACCTGTTTATTTTATTAGAAAGAAGATAAAGTTTCTACGTAAATATTTAAGTACCTTAAGAGAGGAAAAACTCCTGATGTGAAACCACTGTGTTATCTTGCAGGTAAACACAGAGATAAAATTCAAATAGGCTATATTCATATTAATCAAAATTGGGAGAGATTTATTGTTCTTTCAGGAGTTTTTGTTAGCTTGTTTGTTTTAGGAACTAACTTACCAATTAAATTAAGCTGGAATTGTATTAATGAGTTCTCTGTATTCTCAAATTTCTAGCTCCACTCCCAGATAGAGTCCTAAGCACATACTTTACAAAGCACAAGTAATTGGAATCAATGTACAGTAATCACTAGTTTGCAAAATGTAGGATATAGATGTTGCTGGGTCTGATAACAGTGCCTTCTGACCAGGAATACTATGAAGTTTTTTAAGGGCTGGTCAAAATACAGATCATTACTTTGAGAGCAAATTGGCATTGTTCTTTTTGAAATGGGAAATTTCAATAAAAATACTTTTTGTTTTTAACCTAGTTTTTAAAAATTAATTTGGTTTATTCATTTCAGAGTGAAGGTCTCTTTCTGTACCAGAAAGCTTACTGTGAGTGCAGAATGGTGACAATTATTTGAGCTACCTCTGGGTATGTAATTGAAATTCAAGATACACTATCCACTCCTAAAATGGTAAGTCCTGGATACAAAAGGAAGGGTCTTTCAGAGTCAAGTTATGCCATCTTAGATGCATGCAGCTTTAATTACTTTTTTAAAAAACAATTTAAAAACTAAAACCAAACAAAAAAAAAACAAACACCTTCAAAATGTTTAGGTTTTTTGAGATGTAAATATATTTTATGTCTTATTGTTTACTTTAGGAGAAAAAGTACTGTAACTCTATTTTGTGAATCTTTTTTTTCCCCCTTAGTTTTAAAACTCTGTTGATGGACACATCCTTTTAGAACTCACACCTTGTCTAGCTGCAGTTGTCACTTTGCATTGAATTGTAAGTTGACAAGGAAGTCCTCGCCAAATGCAACACTTTAACAAGACGACATGTGAGACAATGAAACCTGAAATGACATGGTTTTCTTTCCTTTTTTTTTTTTTTTACTTTTTTTTTTTTTTTTTTCTTTCTTGACATTCTGCATTTCCTGCAGAAGGAAGAAAAAGAGAAAATTAAAAGTATGGGTCTACTAACACTCTCTACTGACAATGACATCACCTAAGTACTTGACTTAAGCTATGCCAAAATTGAGGTGAAGTAAAGTTAGGCCAAAATAGCAAAAAGAAGTAAGCCAGTGGTGAATTTTTATTGAAAATACTTTTATGTTTTTTTCTTCTCATTCTCCTGGGAAATGGGACCTAATAATAAACAAACTGATAAAAAGTTTTATCTGAAAAAGATGGTGATTTTTGTTTTTTATTGCTTTCCTTCCTAGGTATAATTGTTATCTATAACTTAGTCTCAACTTTATGCATCCGGTCTCTGAAACTATTAGTGGTAGAGGTGTCTACACGCTTTCTTAGGTGTTTGTACATTTGCAACTATTTGGAGAAAAGGTGTAATTCCCTTCGTGTATTAAACCAGAATGGAGTAGAAACAGTGCCAAAAAAGAGGTGGTGGATTGTGACCTGGCAACAGAGTTCTTCCACCTCATTTGCTTTTCAAACAAAAAAATTATAGAATTTATTCTATTTTGGAACCTATTCTGCCAGTGGCATGTTAACCCTTGAGAATTACTTTAAAATAGAAGTTAGTAAGGGAGGTTTTTACCCAGGTCAGATGAAACTACAGTGTGCTTAGATAACTGGTGACCCATTTAATTCAAGCAGGCAACCCAGAATTGGTTAACAGCAAAAAGGTAGGCTATTAACTCTAGACCATGTCAAGGAAACCAAAATATCTTCACCTCTGTGGTTACTTAGAGTCCTGAAAATTTTTCATATGGCTCATGCTACCAAGACAGTTCTTAAGATTCAGTCTCACTAATCTATCTAATCTAACAGCACATTACATGCTACTCTTGCCTACTCACCAACCACTTCCAAACCCTTTTTTTAAATTTTTTTTTAGTTTTTTTTTGTTTTGTTTTGTTTTGTTTTGTTTTGTTTTGTTTTTTTTTTAATTAGGAGGATTAAAAGTGAAAACTCCATGAGGACATCTTCAAGAACAGCCTAGTGCATTTTAACATTCACTAGATCCCTCTGGTGTTTAATGAGGAATAGGATAAATATAAAGTACTCTTTCCAGTCCCCATCAAGCAGGTGGGAATATATGCAAAAAAGGTCTGGGAAGATGCATGTCTCTCAAACTTCCATGTGATCTTTCTTTTTCTCTGCAGTACTTCATGTATGAAGCATGTTTTCCCCAGGGGAGAGCACAACAAGATTCAATTCACATATTTCCTAAATTAAATTAAACTCAGTGGCCATATAGCCTCCTAAGGGGATGGGGTTGGGGCAAGCACACTTCAGATTCTCATAGGCTGATGACATACCCTGAAAACAGGTGATTTTTGAGTGAATTGGAACTGTGTATGACAGGGGCATGGAGTGGTGGATTAAATTAATGTAAGTATATAATAAGCCATATTATTAATATCCTACTCTGAAAAACTAAGGCTTTTTGAAACAACTAGGAACAGTCTGAAGTGTAGAAATGTTTATTAGAAATTTGAATTTATATTTATTTGGTATTTTCTAGCATTTATTCGTTCAAAGTTTTACACATGTACTTGAGATGGTTGGAATGACTGTAACTACTTGGTTATTACAGTAAAATTTTTAAGAAATGCTGCCATCCTGTAACTTCTTAATGTTAGGGCATGCAGACATGAGCAAGTTACCCCAAACCAGTAAGTCATAGTCTTTAACACCATATTCCTGATTTGCGAAACCACTAAGGCCCAAGTTAATGGATATTACCTCAAGTTACTTGGAATAATGATTAAAGGTCTTTTCAGTTTATTAACTTCTGTGGTATGTTATAAAAAGATACAAATGATTTTCCCAATATTCTGTGTGACAAATAAACAAGTCAATCAGTATGGGAAACTAGAAGTATGAAGGTAATAATGACCCAAGATAAAAGAGACACATCATATAGTGTTAAAGGATCTGGGAAATATTGTTCAGCCAAATTTCTCTGGGTTAAATCCAGACAGAAATATCACAAATTAGTCCTTTTTTTAAAAAAAAAAAAAAATTGTTTTAATTTAAAATTAATTAATATCATTAACTGGTCCCAAAATACAGGTTTATTGAGGAGATATATAATTATTTAATAACACATTTTAAGGAAAGTAGTCGGGCATAGTTCTTGTATCATTTTTCATTCAACCTAAAGATTTTGTAACCTGGAATGTGTTTTCTTATCCTGTTTCTCTGTGTGATCCAAGAAAGTTTTGTTCTGATGCAACTCCTCAATCTTAGTGCTCTGTTGTGATTATAGTAATCAATTCCTAATTAAAAATAAATGTCATAAAAAATTCTGGGTGAACAACCTAACTCACATGAAGCCAGAACACCAAGCCAGAACACTAAGAAATATCTTTAGAAGTCTCTTCTGTATATCTCACTGTATGATCACATTTGTAATAATCTCTGCTTTATCAATATTTAGAGGCAAGAGCCACAGCACAGTTCTCAAAATGATAAAACAAAATTCTGTAAAAATCCAAACAGAAAGAACTTGACCAAAAAAAAAACCAAAAACCCAAAAAGCAACAGAATGTCAGAACCTCACAAATGATTTATTTTCTTTAAATGTCATATTTTCTTTTTCCCAACTAGTGCAACTTTGAAAATACGAAGTTTTTGAAAAATATCTTTCTATATATCTCTTACCCTCTATTGAAGGGTTTAAATTTAGACAAGGTTCCAGAATTATAGTTATACAGATACATAATCACATAATATAGAATCTTCTCAGAGAACGTGAATAAAAAAACAATTTAAAATCTTCAGAGTTCAAAAAAGGAATATGTTTTGGTTTCTTGTTAGATTTTAAATGATCAAAAGAGGGTCCTTATGATATTGATATAAAATAATCCTCATTATTTAACACTCTAAAATAGTATGCGTTAAATTATCTTGTCAGTATGTATTTAACATACACAAACTGAACAATAGATATGATAAAATACAAAGATATATGTGTTCTGTTTTCAAGAAACATGTGATTAACAGAGAAAAAGCTGTGTGATATATTGTTGAGAACATTAAACCAATTTGAACAAATTTTATGAATACATGGATCATATATTCCCTTCCATAAATGCTTTTTAGATAATAATATCCTTCAGCAATGACAAAATGATTGCAGCTGATCTACAGTATATTTTTCTTTATGTGTTTTATATCCATAAAACAATAAAAAAATTAAATCTTTAAAAAAACCCCAAGCTTAAAAGAGAGGAAGAGAAAGAGACTAGAAACACAGCAGCAACCAAATTTTCACAAAGCAACTATTTTGCTGTTTTTAAACTCACACATTTTACTCAGGATTCAAGAACAGAAGAACTGTTCTATGTGGCTGTTTTATAGGGTCTTGTCTTAAAAGCCAACTTGTGTCAGCACTTGAAACACAGATGATTAAAGACCCATTTGGTGAACAGCAATGTCAAGGGCTGGGATAGCCGTAGAACATTCCATGAGGTAGAAATTTAATTTTCCTTTATACACATGCCTGAGATTTTTCATCTGTTACTTAATAATCCCCTATAGTATAATCTTCTTAGCTGAAGTGTTTGCTATGAATATATGGATGCATTACTCATCATGTTACATAATAGCAAAACTGGAGCACTAATGAACATGGCATTAGCAGGTATCACATTAAATATACTCCATCCTGCCCACAGCATGATTTTGTCCAGTAGGTACTGATAGACCAGTTATGGGAATGATATATGAATGGAAATAGATATGGTTTCGGGTATTGGTACCCTTTACAGTTAGATCATTTTAAGTTAATTTGTTATGAAATGGGGCAGGAGAGAGTAAAGGATGGAAACGAGGTAAACTGAAGCTGTTCCACTTAAATTCACAAATAAGTGTTCCAGAGCACTAACATCCTTACATGGAAAACAGAAACTAGGAGTAAATGGAAAAGAAATGGTGAATTTTGTAATACCGCCTAACTCCAGCACCAGTATACTAAGAAAAGATTCCTGTCTCCATAGTGGCATTTTTCTAACATTGAGACAGAGGGAAAAAAAAAACAAAAAACAAAAAACAACCACAAAACAAATCAAAACCAAAAAAATGAAGAAAGTTTAACTCTTACATGTTGTCCAGATACATGAAGTAACTCATGTCTCAGGCTTTGACTATAACCCCCTTGAAAGAGGCACAGTGTTGTTTTGTTGAAATGGCTGCATATAGTCCAATGTAGGAGAAAAACAGGAAAAAATTACTGTGCAACTGAATGGAGAAAAGGAAAGGAAAGGGAGGTGTAGAACTGTGTTTACAGTAAAATATTTTTCACTATCCTTTCTCTATCAAATACAGCCACACCAGGGCAGTCCCAATTTGGCCCTCTCTGTTTGAAAAGCTCTTTGAAGTTGAAGCATACTTTGTAAGTGCTAAGTATTGTTATTAAAATTAATTGATAGGGTAACTGTTCTGTGCAGCTGCCTGCTAGCTTAGATTGAGTTATACTGCAGGATATTGCTTGTGTTGTACTGAAGAAGGATGTAGTAATACTGTTTGACTGCCTCTCCCCTGGGAACTCTCCTGAAAGCAGGATGTGCATCTGATGAGGGTATCCCAGCGAGTAGTGATTTAAATACATAAATAAATTTAATGGAAAAGATGAGCATGTGTGGGAGGCAATTTGAGGGCATCACAAATACCAGTGTTCAGTTTGCATAAAAATTATCTTTGGTCTTCATTTTGGAAGTAATGAATAGTTCAAAGTTGACCTAAGTACAAAAATGAAGATCCCTAATAGAACCTTTTATGCCTGTTCTGAGATCAGTTTCAGTCTCAGACAATGCCCATTCACTGCCCATGGTCTAAGTTTCTTTGACTATTGGCTAAAATTGCAGCAAGTTCACTGGGCATCTGGGAGAGGTTTCTAATTCAGAAACTCCATTGACATGGAATTCCATTGCAGCCAGTGAAGAGGGCAAGTGAGTGGAGAAAAAAGAAAATTTATGTGATTCAGGATGATTCTTAAATGGTCTGTGTTGTCTTGTGTTGACTGAAGAAGGAGTCTGCAGAAGCTGAACTAAGTCACTTAGTAAAGGATGTCCACCAATTGGCATAGTTCATCTCTCACAGAAACAAATCTGAACTGAAAAGGCCTTAGGTGTGGTGAACTGTCCCTGCTACTCATTTTCCCAGTACTCACCTTTTCCTTTTTTATTTTCACTCTTTCTTGGAGTGCGAGTTCCCTGAATCCTTTATTTGCTGTTCCTGCTTTCCAGTGCTAAGTCTCCCGTGCAAACAGCTCTGCTAGAATGCAGCTGTCTCATTTTGCTTAGCAGACTCAAACCACAGCTCTCACCAGTCCATGTTATGCTAACTTATCATTGAAACATTCAGACCTGAACCCCTGGAATTTTCCATCTGCTTTTCATCTGCTGAGCTGATGCTAGAAGGGCAACTGCTGTGAGAAACCCTGCAGGGCAGGTTTTACCAGTGGGTGTAATTGAGAAACAGTAGCTAACACTCTCAGATACAGGGCAAGGGGATGGTTAATAAAAGAAAAGATATATCAAAAAGATATAAACACACATCACAGCATGATCCAAATCAGTGTTGTTAGGTTGTGTTTTCGTGTTGTTTAGGGTTGTTTTTTTTTTTTTTTATACATATACGCTTGCACATTCTCAAGACCATATGTGTTAGCGTATCTTGTTGGAGAATGTAAGAAATCTGGGATTCATAGAACAGCACCGGCATTTAAATGGAGAGAAAGGTCTTATTGAGATTCTGAACAGGGAGGAGGGAAAACTGAGATCCACTTACAAACCAACAGTGTTACCTGGTTCTTGAGCAAACCAAGTGAAAAAACAGCTGATGATTTTAAGTGCTTGACACAACAGGACTTTAAAGTCACAAGTATACAAATGTAAGCCTGCAGTCTGCTGAGCAATGCTAAGGATGCTGAGGCCTTGTTTCAATCTTGCAAAATTAGTGTGGCAATTACAAGTAAGCTACCTGCAGTAACAGGTGAAGCATTATATATTAAGTGCTGCATTAGAGGACAAGCAGGACTAAGACCTTGAGCTTGGTGGCACCCTTTTTCTCTGTAAAGTGGGTAAAGAAAGGGTCTACAATGGCCACTGATCAGGAAAGCTGCACTTCCTTTTAAGAAATTTTAACAAAGGCAGTGATCAAACCGTGTCTTCAATGTTCTTTAATTTCCCTTCTTGATTTTTTTTTCTTTTTGTTTTTTTCTTTTAAAAGAAAAAAAAGAATAATAATAAAATGGAACCAAGGGAAATGCACAGAGAAGCACATGCACACACATATACACATATATATAGACAGAGAAATTGTTATATAAAATGACCAAGGCAAATCAAGGAAAATAGTTATTGCAGCTGATGGAGCAGAAACCCCATTATGGCTAGATGCTAGCTCACAATGTACAGTCCTGGAGGTTGAGAACTAAATGCATTTTTCAGCATCTTTAGCACAATTTATTAAATTAAGTTTTAAAATGAATCACATTTTTTCTCCACGCTGTTTTTTCCCTCCTCTTTGCTCTCTGCTTAGGGCTTGTTTCCTTGGTTGTATTCTGTAGTCAGTGTTTATCACTGTTCTCATTTGATTTGCTTTCTCTCATTTTCAGGCCTGATGCTGGAGTGTGAAACTCTACTTACATTTAGACTGGAGATATTCATATAGGTAGTAAAACTTAGCATGGGGGATGAGGTGGGAACACAAAGAGAAACATCTAGAATATCTTTTTGTACCGTCACATGAAAGCCTGATGCAACTCAACCCAAAACCAAATAAAAGCTTTGTGATGTAGCAATGTCTCATAGTAAATTGATGGTATAATTAAAGCAGAACAGATATCCCTAAGTCAAATATCTTCCTAAAGTGGAATTCTAAGGTGAAAAATGGTAACTGTACTTCTTAAAACCTGTATGCACATCGCAGGTATTCGTCTTTTCCCAAAGGAGTTTCCAACATTGGAGAGGTTGAATATGTAAGTCTTATACCTGCATTCTTACCACTTTTAGAATCAGTCTGAAGTAAATGTGGTAAGGTCTTTTCTTAAATGTAATCCTTTGTGCAGCTGGGTAATCCTCTAACCCTTTAGATGCAGCTAGTGAGTCTTTAGAGAAATTATGCTGTGGGTATCTTTCAAATTGATAAAAACTGTTCAAAATCACATAACGTATGACATACAGTTTTAGTATATTTTTTACTTCATTTTCTTCTTTTAAACTTAATGTAAGCTAAAACCCAGTTTTAATTCCCATGAGATCTGAGTCTCATGTCTCCTGAATCTGGACTTGAGTAATTCTTCTTTTAGTTCCTCCCCATTGATATTGGCTTGATGTTTGCAAAGGTGCATTCGATACCACAGTCGGTCTCTAATTCTCACAGATAAAGAAAAAGCAGTGACCACTTTTTAGGTCAAGAAAAGAATGGACAGAAGTGAAGTGACAAACATCACAAAGAATAGCTGTTGCGAAATGCAACATGAAAGGTCTAGTACTCATCACAGAGACAGTTGTTATAGATACACAGTACCACAGGACTGAAAGAGATGCCCAGTTCCTTGTCTTTTCTGGCAATTGTGCAATAAATGAATACTGCAGAATGACTCACAGGTTCAAGAAATCATAATGAGAAAATAATGTCAGCATTGCGCTTCTGAGAAGAAGCAGCAAGCAAAGAAAGGGGAAGAAGGCAAAGCTAGAAATACATAGAAATGGCTTCCTCTGTTTGTAAAGTATGAGAAATTAATTCAGAATGTAGTTACTGATGTGGATTTTAACACAGTGTCTGTTCACGTATGCATAGCATGAATAACTCCAAGTATGACCTGGATGAAGAGTGATTTAATTAATAACACTCAAACTATAAGCTTTCATTTATAGTAAGACCCTCTGGGGCTTATTTCTTTACATCACTGCTAGAATACAAAGGAGACTTAAAACTAGTGTAAATTATTTTTACATGCGAGGTATACAAAGTAATATGCATGGAAGTTTCATGCAGATGTAAATAAATACATTTGTGTTTGCATGTGTGGAGGGGGGGTGGAGTATGGGGGTGCCCATACAAAAGCTGTTTGAAGAACAGGTTTTATAAAGACCCTTTTTCTTGATCCCCCCCCACCCCTTTTTATAAAAGGAGGCATGGTAAGATTATCTTTCGCAGTTATTAGTAAAGATCTATTTATACAGATGCCTTTCTAAATTATGAATTCAATCATCATCCCACAGATAAATGTTGAGTCATAAAGGCACATGTTGATTTAATATCTGAGAATGAGACTTTTGAGTCAAAGGACTGAATCACATTAGAAGTGCTGGGTTAGAAATGGTTAGGCTTTGAAACTTAATGCTACAGCAAATAAATCTGACAATACATTTTAAAATAGGGAAGAAGAAGAAGAAAAAAAAGATAAATGGCAGTCATGAAAGTATCATCAGAGTATTTTTCAACCAAACTGCTGCATATTTCAAAGGTATATTTACGAAGATAGTTTTCTGTTTGAGGGCCAAATGAGTAACTTGTTCATCAGTGTAATAAAGCATGTTTACTCCATGTAAACATGTATGTTTTATGTAGAAATCAACAAAACTCACCAATCTGATAATCTCTGAAGTTTGCTCAGAGTAGCAGGAACACCATTTACTAGAGGGAATTTAGATAAATATAGGAAATGTTATTTTCCCAGTGAAATACATTTAATCCCTCTAGAGGTGTGGCGACCTACATTTAGGGCCAAATTTTTAACCAAGATGACAATATATTTGCATATAAAATTTCCTTCATACAAAGTTCTGAATGCAAACATACCTATCAAATGTAACTCCCAGACTGTGTAATTGACAGTGGGGCATTCAGTCTATCACTGTGAACCTATTAACTATACCTATTGAGTACAAATCCATATGTAAAGAGTTGTGTCATACGTAAAGTCTGTATCGGTCCCTAAGGATTCTATCTATTTTTCCCATCACCTTCTTTCACTAAGATGTGAGCTAAATACCAAACAGCAACCCATACTGTCAGTTTTCTTAACTGCCTACCCTGCAGGTTTGTTAATCCACAGGTGTTTCACTAATCAAACTTTTGAGTTCCTTAAATGCTCAGATACAGATGTTTAAACATTCTCAGAAATGCATGTTCTAAACAATGAGTAGTATTCCTCTAACTGGAACTTCACTGCAGTGCAACATAAAGTGTACAGCCTCTAGCAATTAACAAATTCTTCAGTGCAGGCAAAAGTTCAGCCCTGCTCTGAAGGTATTTTGTCCCATCTTCTGGAACATGACACTGTTACTGTCGAACCTGGAGAGCACAATACCGCTCAGCATAAAAGCAATTGAATTAGGTTCACCCATATAATAGCAGAGAATGGAAAATGGGGGTTGTGGCAGAGCTTCAAGTAAATTACTCTGATGAAAAAGGTTAATACTTAATGTGAATTCAATGAATTATACTTTGAAGGAAAACCATCTCTTACATAGTCAGCATAGTTAGGGAGGAGCTACAATAGGTTGATGAAAAACCTGTGATTGTTTCCGAAGGGAATTTCTTTTCACTACTTGATATTTATGGAATGTTAGGTACCCTGGATTCATATTACACTAAGAGCGTCCATGAGGTAGGATCAAAGCTAACCACATGAATTAGCTCCATTGTGAAAGACCATAGTACATACACTGACAACTTTCTGTTTTCATTCTTTTTCCTCCCTCTCACAGAAGATACCTAATCATAGAATAGTAGAATTATTTAGGTTGGAAAGGACCCTTGGAACAGCGGCTCCAACTGTACCTGTAACACTGCCAAGTCCATTTCTAAACGATGTCCCTAAGTACCACGTCTACAGATTTGATGATAAGCAAATGTCCCAGGTGCTGTATTTTCAGACAGGTCCTCCTATTTGTGCAGCACTTGTGTTTGCTGGAATTTGCAAGGTGTCTGACAAAACTTTGATGCATGTAAAATCACAGGTTTCAATCTCAAAGTGCCAATGAATTGGGAAGTTGCAGGAATCCACCCACAGGAATTTTTTATGGTCTTACCTTGTAGCACTAGGTCTACAGGTGGCAGCACTGGGTCTACCCAGAAACTGGGAAGCTATTGTTAGCTGCAAAGTGATGGATTTCAATAATGAAAACCTGGGAAGCTGTGGTGTTTTTTGACAGATGTTCTGGAAATATTTTAAAGACCTTTTTCCGCCGTCACAAAAGATTTGAAGATTCATGGGTTGCAGTGATTCTAGGCTGAGTTTCCAAGAAATCAAACCTCTAAATATTTTGATGATTATAATCTCCAGGCTGTAGAGCATTATAACATTTTATATTCTGTTGTGTTAAAAAGTACATTTAGGCCTGTGGTCTCACATTTGTATTTTTTTCCTCGTTTAAAAATCACATTTATCAACGCATTTTGCTCTCTGAATAGCATTTATGAATGAAAAAGCTGATCCCATTTTCTTTTAAGAGGCAGTGGATTTATTTTAAAAATTTTCAGATGAATTTTCCTTCCTTTTCATGCTTCTATTCATAGTGAAAATCACTGACCATAGCTTCCTTTAAAATACAAACAAAAGGTAATAATTGGTGGGGACTAAAAAATGAAGAAAAAGATCCGATCCCAACTAAACTGTTTATTGTGAAGCTTATTGCCTATTCCATGTGGAGAAATATCTGGTCATCTTAGTTTTGTTCAGAGCTTCAGATTACCTTGATTCAACATAATACATGAACTCGTGCATTTGCTTTTCAAGGAACATTAGAAATTGTTCTAGAAAGGCCTTATTAGTTCTGCTTTTCCAGTTCTCAACAGTGTGACATTATGAACAATGATAGGTTTTACAGGCTTTGTGAAATGTGTTATTGTCCTTGCTGACGATCCCTGGCAAGCTGCTGTGTGTGTTTTTATGGAGCACAATATCAAAACTTTCTTATATAAAGCTCGTGTACCTGTACAGAATAAGCTACAGCACAGATCAGCGAATTTCCACTGTAGCTGTTTACAGATTTGCAACTTGTATATTCACTTGTGGGGCACCACGGTTGTATATTGAGAATCCATAAATCACAAAGTTCTCCAGCCTTGCTATGGAAATATGACAATTCTGCTCGGCACCTGTTCCACCCTCTATTTCTGTCACTTGCCAGAATGACAGTGGGCTATAAATGTCTCCACATACTAGGGCCCCAGCTCTGATTCAACAGAATTAAATGACCTTGGCCAAGATTATATTTTTGATGTGAAGAACTTATCCTATTCTTCATGCAAAACAGGGAGAGCTCTAAACCTGAGTGACAGAAGTCAAAAATTTTTGGAGAAAAAAAAAAAAAAAAACAAAAACCAAACCAATATTTTAGTATTTCTTTTCCAATACACTGAAGTTTTACCAGGTAATTGCCTGACACAAATATTTATGAATGTCAGACCATGGAGTTCTATAGCATTTGCTCAATGAATAACATCGTTTAATGAATTCTACCATGCACATGGGACTCAGGTCTTTAATGAATAGGTCACTGTGATTCCTAGAGATGGCTGTCACTTTGAGATATGAGAATCATTTCTCTTTACTGAAGAGGAGCTTGGATATGTGCATATTTAGGGGTTCTATTTCCCACAACTTTAGACCTCTCAAGAATGATGCAGAGCCAGGGCTAAGATTTAGGAGATTCCAGGTTTCATATTACTGAGATTCCCAAAGATCAGGAGACTACAAAAACATATAAAAACACACATCAAAAATAAAACACACCCCCCCCCACCCCCCAATACAATTTACCCTAGAAATTAATTACATCTGTGTTACTACTTGAGTTCTAAACCACCAGATATACAGTAATTTTTTAGTGCATTTTTTCCTTCATGGCTCACTGCTTGTTTATTCTTTTGATATATTTCACTCTTTGCCAAAATTTCATGTAAAGATAAAGCAGTCTTACCTTGTAATATAATTATTTAAATGTAGCTACATCTTTTACCTTCAGGTTGTTCTTTCTAATCCTGTATGAGATGAGAAAAGTGAACATCATTACCATGTATGGAAGAACTTGACCTTGATTTTCTAATAGCAATCTCATACATAGATAGGTACTCACAAATATCCGAAGAAAATTAACCTTCAAAAAATCAACATTATATTAGAAACAATTTTATTTGCCTCAGCACAGAGAAGAGATGAGTTTCTGATTTAGCTGAGTGTTGCTATAGATCTCTTAACTTATCGGTGGGAGGCAGTGTAGAGGCAGACAATTACTATTCATGACTCTTTTGGGGAAAGAGACTTCAATCTCTATGATAACAGCCGAGTTTTTATTTTTATTTTTTTTAACAGAAAACACACCAAAAAAGGGTAATGCAGTAAGTAATAGTATTTCTCACATATAATTTAATAGACTTCTTGAACTACAGAAACTCAGTAGATGATGCTTTTATGGGCTGGAGGAACAAATGTATTTACTGCAAAATGGGAAATGGTTTCTTTGCATATAATGGAGATGAAAATGACATATAATCTATAGAATAGACTCTTTTAATAATAATAAAAAAAAAAGGTAAGTCTTATATTCTATGGTACATCACAGGATATAGAAGTGAAATAATCAATATGAAGGTTTTTGAAGTCAGCCTGAAAGAAAAACTGGGACTTTTTTTTCCATTTACTAATTTTAATGAAGATATTTTGGTTTTGGCTGAATTAAAGATACTGCAATACAACCAAAACACAAATCAATTGTCTGAAATACAAATGGTTCAAGTTTGAATGAATATCTGGCAGAATGTATTTGAAACAAGAATAGTTTTCAAGTTCAAGGACTTTATTCCAGAAACATCACCTCAGTCCCTCAGCAGAAAGGTCCTTTCAAAGATTCTTAACATTTCTTCTTCATTTTGAGGCTTTCATCTTTGCACTCTGCACATTTGCACCTATTTTAAGGTGATTGACCTCAGACAGAAAGTTATGTTGCCTGACCCTGCTCTACAATATTAAAATTTCAAATGTTTCTCTATGACAATTTTCCCTTCCAATAGAAAAGGTTTTCTAACATAAGCACAACACATGCAAAACATATCTCAGGACCACCCACAGACCTTTTTCTTTCATATCCCCTTTTTTCTGCTAGATGTTCTGTTTCTCTTTGAAATTTTTAGTGAAAATTAATGGAAAGTTGTTACCATGGGACCTGTAATTATACAAAAAATATTTCTGAAGTTTAGAGTTAATTAATGAGACCAATTTTTTGTTCTGTTTTGTTTTTTAGTAAATGCAACAAGTTCACGGAATTTGACTACTATAGGTTTTTGTGGGTTTTATAACAGTTTAAGAGTTCACATTAAACATCATACTGCTTACTGTGAAGCTGCTCCACTGTCTTTTTAGTGCTAACATATGGGACCCTAGAGTTTTAACACCTCCAATTTAGGTACTTCAAATAGATGCTTAGTTAGGTAAATTCTAAATGTAACTTGTCTAGGTGAAAGTAAATAATAGAAAAAAAAAAATCAAACAATACATGAAGCTATGCAAAGAAATAAAAATTTGAAACACAGTGTCAGAACAAAATATTTGTATTTCAGTAACAAAATGCTCTTAATTTCAACAGTCAGTGGAAAACATGTTATACAATAAAAAAAAAAAAAACCCTCATGGATTTCAATAAAACACACAACACAATTTTTTGTGATTATTTATAGGCAGGAAATACTTGCAGAAAAGACTAATCACTAATCCCAAAAAGTCTTCTTTACAGCTAACACAAAAGACAGGGACAACAACAATTTATTACCTTAGCTAATCAGCAATCTGAATAAATATGAAACTGGGAGATGCAACATCCAACTTGGTCTTTAAATTCAGTTTTTGCTATTCATTAGTCAATCCCATGTAAATCTTCGATTGGCCTACAGTAGACTTTCTAGTAAGTAAAAGCTTCCACTGGTCATTATGACCAGTAGCACTTCTGAGGACTTGTTCTCCTGATTGTCAATGTGCTTTATGGGTTTGACTATGATAAAGCCACATCCTTTCATTTCTGCAGAGGCATGACTGGATTGTAGCAAATTTCTTGGGTAACTTGGTGCACTAAATCATTCCTGCTCCCATGAAGAATACTATTCAGCTTCTG
Organism: Todiramphus chloris collaris; assembly: GCA_025345505.1. Taxonomy (NCBI): domain Eukaryota; kingdom Metazoa; phylum Chordata; class Aves; order Coraciiformes; family Alcedinidae; genus Todiramphus; species Todiramphus chloris. Next base: position 4,106,020 of record JANVCC010010235.1, read on the forward strand.
CCTCCTCTCAGGAAACAGCTCACATTTTGAAGAAGAGCTTTTTATTCAAATAAACACCAAACAATAAACTGGCTTTTCAAAAAGGATGCTTTCTTAAAGTGGCAGTGACATCCTGTGCCTTAATCCACTCCCTTGACTCAAGCAATAAAGTGACAAATGAAATCAGTAACTCTTGAGAAATAACCATGTTCAGTTCAACTGGATATACACACACTTCCCCTGAACAAATCTGTCCTTTAAGGAAGTAGTTTTTAAAGTTACAAAGCAACTGCAAGGTATAAAGCAAAATATCAACAAAAGTCTCAGAAAAAAAACCAAAAAACAAAAAACAAACCAAAAAAAAACCATAGAGGTAGAGAATAAATAATAGATAAATCTGGCAGCTGATCAGCTGATACACCAGATTAGTTCCACAGAAGCTGCTGAAGATGTGTTTCTGAGTGTGTTAGGTACACTTGTGCTCACAAAACCCACTACAATATTCTATGGTAATGGCTTTAAATGTCGTTGGAAGTAAAATTATTATATCTATTACTGTGGAAGACCACAGTATTTGTTTTTAATAAGTGTTATGTCTAGACTTCCCTCCAGTGTGCATGTGTTCACAAAGGCTAATCAATAGTTACTTTACTTACTCTGTTGAGTTTCAGCACACTAATTAATGTATCTCTCAGTAATCATGACAGACCTCATCACTGGATCAAAGAGGAGAGTTTGAAATTGTCTTTATTAACAATGAAGCCATTTCTTCCTTCTCCCTTACGACCTTATCTAAGGAGAACAGAAGTGTAAAATGCTCCTACGTCCTAACACCAGCTTTATAAATGCATGTGGTGCAGGTAGAACTCCTGATCTTTGCTTTATACTTCATATCAATTGATGAAATCATATTTGAAAAAGGACAAGCAAACAAAAAAATACAACTTATTCTCTAGGATTCAAAATACTGGGGATTAAAACTGTCATTTTGTTGGGTTTTTTTTCAGTCTTCTTATTAAAAATAGCATGGTGTGAAGTTTTGGTTTAGTACTGACAATAAGATGGAATAGCACACATTAGGAAAAAAATTAACGCTTATGTAGTTTAGTTCAACACACTGATGATTTCTAACATTTCCATTTCCTGAATTATTGTTTTATGCCTTAAAACACTATTTCTTGACTACACACATACAATGTGACAGCAGAAGTCACCACTGCAGGTTTATCAGCTGGGATGTAGTTGTAAATCAACATTGAAAATCATGGCAGTTTGCCACATTAATGTAGATTTCTGAGTGCCAGACAGGAGTTGCTGCTTATCAAAGCAGTTTCCTTCTCAATTTCCTGGAAAATAAATAAATAATTTAGAAGCAGCCGAAGTCTGTTATCTCTCATGATCCCTATTAGCATTAGATTCTGTAGCATTAGCTACTGTTGGTGAGACACTTGTTTCTGGAATGTTTCCAGAGTTTTCATGGGCCATGTACCTGGAAGATGTCTGCGACAAGAGTGGGAGAAAGGCTATTTATTTTATGGACCTCTCAGGTTGTCAGTATGTTAGCAAGTACCTCATCTCTGCATGTGGAAGTTGCCAGGGCAGGTTGCTGAGAGTCAGGACTGATGAAAGAAAGTTTTGTCTCTCTTGAAATCAGAAGCTCCTGTCACATACAAGCCTTATGAGAGCTTTGCCCTGGGTGGTTTTGATCTGCTGCCTAATTTCACAGGCAAGTGAAGAAATTAAAAATGGAAACTATGTCAAAACCCCAGTTTTGTAAACTTCTTACTTTAAATGACTCCATACATGAACTTGAAAACTTGGGGTGGTTTACATGTTTAAGATAACAGGATTTTCTTGTACCAATTTTTAGAGTATTTAGGGTATAAAAAGTACTGGTTTTCACCTATATTACACCTTTTTGGATCAAATATTGTAGAGAAAACAAGATGATGCAGTTCGAGCATGAAGCACCTATAGAGAATATTGTTAAAAAAATCTTTGTAAACCATTTCCAATTCTTCAGACAGCCTCTGTTTTTAAATCTCTTGCTGGCAAAGTAAAATAATGATAAATATATTAAAATGAAAAATGTCTAAGTTACAGAAAACCACTGTTTTGATAGATATCAACATATCTTTATGTTCCATTGTACGTGGTTTCTCTTCTTGCAGTGTGCAAGCTATGCAAGCTATGTAAGATAGTCTTGACTTCTTACAAAGTCACTGGATTTGCCACCTTTTCTTCACTACTTAAATATGACAGTTTACTAAATATCTGCTACTTCTAATTTTTTCTTTTGTAGCTTTTCTGAAAAATCATTGTTAGTTTTACTAGTAGAACATCTTTTAGAAAGTATTCAACTCCATTATAACTCCTACAGGATCAAGTACCAGAACTTCTCCCCTTTCTACCCTAGAAATGAGTTTGAAACATCTTTTCCCCAAAAGATTAGTGCCCAAACCAGAGAAGAAATACTGCAAATAATATTTTCTAAAATGGATTGCTGAAATGATCTTATAAAGGTTCTCATTGCCTTTTCCCTGGCAGAATTATCTATAGAATGCAAAATATCAAGGTTAAATATCCTGTATCCCTCTTTTCTTTTTTTCTCCTTTTCTCCTTTGTTTGGCACTGACTTAGGCACATCATGTACTTAATGCAAAACAAGGAAAACATTTGCCTGTGTCCTTGTAAAATAGGTAGTCTTTTTCATCTAATCTGGATCCATATAGGGTCAGATCCTTCCCTCATTAGGTTTTGGAGTTTGCTTTTATAGAAACAGACTTCCCTTTGTGAATAGAACAGAATAGAATAGAATAGAATAGAATAGATAACATAATATAATAAATACAATATAATACAAATTAATATATAATTAATATAATACAGTGCAATTCCATTTCAAAACCTGGATATATTAATATTCAAAAAACCTAATAGAAGACAAAGCTCTGAATGTCTAATGTGTCATTATAATGAACATCATTAACTACAAATTAAACAGCATGCAGAACATCCTGATTTTCTTCATCTGAATCAAAAGAACTGAAAAATTAACGATTGTTGTTTTGTTCCTCTTTTCATTTTTATTTCTTAGAATCTTCCAAATGTGTTTCTCTTTTGAAAATCATGGTTATTTTCATAATATAAAAGATGTTTAACTAAGGAAGAGTCAGTAGTTCTGAACTGAGGCAAACATTTGAATGTTACTCAATAATAAAACAAGATTAACCTAAGGAGCTGCATTTATCCGTTTGGCAGTATGACTGAGAATTAGCCTATTCCCAAATGAAATAGATGCATGACAGTACTGCCATACTCACTTGAAAGCCTGGACAATGAAGGTTTAATTGCTTTCACTCTTGTAAAACATAGCTTAAGAACAGAAATGAAGGCAATTAAACAAAAATATGTATATAATTTCAGGGCCATTGGAATTTTTGTTGCAAGTACGGAAGTTGTTTATCATGCTGAAAATCTGAGGAACTTGTGAAAAGCTTTCTTAACTTTGTGACTTTTGGGGGTGATCTGAATGAACAGAGCTCTAAAAAAGAAAGCAGTGCCTTAAGTCACAACTAGTCAAAATCAAATTCACTTTTACAAACAATATTTGCCACAAATTCAGCTTGCTATTGTTTCTATATGCAACTTGGCTACCTCTGTATCTTTTGTGACTTAGTATTTTTATGAGAACTATATTTCCTCTTGATAAATTATCACCAAATATCTTCCACAAAGAAGTCTAAGCATACAGATTGTCTATCACTCTGCTCTTTTGCCATAAAGACGTAAGAATAGCAGTAATGAATCAATGAAATACCCATTTAGTGTAACATCTCTATCCAACAATTGCAAAACAGAATGCATTGTGAAGAGTATAGGAGTGTCCTAGGAACATCCAAGATATACTTGAGAAAAAGATATTGGTGCGCCATACTCTCT
>JANVCC010010235.1:4114940-4131591 GCA_025345505.1 Todiramphus chloris collaris
GAAAGAAAGAAAGAAAGAAAGAAAGAAAGAAAGAAAGAAAGAAAGAAAGAAAGAAAGAAAGAAAGAAAGAAAGAAAGAAAGAAAGAAAGAAAGAAAGAAAGAAAGAAAGAAAGAAAGAAAGAAAGAAAGAAAGAAAGAAAGAAAGAAAGAAAGAAAGAAAGAAAGAAAGAAAGAAAGAAAGAGGGGAACTGTACAACTGTTTCATAGACTGTATCAGTGCCATGCCATGGATAGGAGGAGCATCTGGAACCTGGGCAGAAGGGTCTACCATGGGCTGCACCAAGTCTTGTCATCACCAGCAGTCATTACCCTTCCTGTGCCACCATTATGTTCTGAAGGCTTAAACAGAGCTACTTCTGCTTTATGCCTCTGTATTTAAATAATTCTTATTCATAAATCATAGGGATACCACAAAATATTTGCAACCTAGATGGTGTATTATGCAACTAGATCTTAATTTGCCTTTTCACCCCTGCAATTCTTGCTGTATAAACTTTCTTCTATCTACAAGTTCAATTATCTGTATAAAGGTTTTGCAACCAGGTTAATTTATGTGTAGTTTAGTGGGATATGTGGTATTACCAGTGAATTGTTTAGAGAAAGGATGCCTCAAAAAGATTTCCAAAATCTGTGTCATGTCTGTAAAGATACACCTGGAAAGCCTGTACTTCTGGATGTAGGGGTTTGAGTTCTTTTCAGGTGTATTGCCAGAAAATCTTGAATTACAATTCAACAATATTAAATGACAACGCAATAAACAAGCACAGATTCCAGGTCTATCTGTCCTACAAACGCTATCAAAAATCCTTATGAAACAGTGCAGAGTATGCAGCTGCACCAGGTGGAGGAAAGCATGACAGTCATTAGTGAGAAATAAAGAAACACCATCCTGTTTTTGTACCAGGTCTTGTGCCAGTGGTGTTATCCAGTTATTTCATGTAGCTACTAAAAATGTACCAGTTAATCCCTGTTTGTTTTTTTCTTTCTTTTTTTTTTTTTTTGCTAAAGGAATTTGATCTAAAGTCTAGCAGAGTGCTATGGAATTCAATGGCTTTGGAATATACTCACTGCTAAGAGAAGCCTTGGGGCAAGAGACCCATGGCAGCTCTGTGTGGACACAGAACCATAACTCCGTGCATTTCTAATGATTTCTTATTAACTATTTACAAGATTTTTTTCCCCAAAAAAATAGTATCTTTATTTTTAAATTTATTTTCTTTCTCTATATAAAAATGTGCAACCATTTCATTTTTTTAATTTTTTTTTTGAATGTTCCCACCCAGAGGATACTTAGACTTTACACTGCTTTTAAAGTATTGTTCATCCAACTCACTTTGAACTTTAAAGCTTTTTACTGAGATAACAGGATCTACAGTGTGAGATCAAGCTTAGAAATCACAGCTTGAAATGCCCATCCAGGGGAAGTCATGCAGAAAATGAAACATATCTGGCAGAACAAGACTATGGTTGGAGTGACAAGACAAAGTCAAGGAAAAGGGCAATGAGGAGAACCCCAGACAGGAAAAGGGTCCCTGGTGATACTGGGAGAAAAAAGGGGAAGGGTGTGGGGAAAATGAAGAGTTAAAATCCACCTAACAAGTCTCAGATTGAAGAGTGTGAACAATTCAAATTCCCCTCTCCCCCCCTCCTCTCAACAAAGGTCATTCTGTGTGGAAACATTTTCCTGTCTCTATGTCTTTGCTTTTATTTTGGCCTTTATCTGGGGGGAATTTTGTCTAGGAGCAATTGTCTCTTTCTCAAACTGCTCAATCTCTTTTCTGTCTCAAAAAAAAAAAAAAAAAAAACAAAAAAACAAAAAGGAGCAGGAAGAGACAGAAAAATTAATGCTGGTTGGGTGGTACTGGATCGACTGCTGTGTGACCACAGAAGCTTTAACATGGTCAGAAAAGATCTTCACCAAAATCTCTCAGACTGTCTCATACTCCTTAATGAAGTCCATCTATAGACGTATCACAAAATACTCTGTATCCCCTAGGGCCACCAACCCCTCTCTCTGTCTGCAGTGCTGTGCTCAGCACCTTCCTGTCTACATGGGCAGCATTTTCCTCTGAGTTCACTCTAACCCCCTGAGACAAGAAAATTCATTGCACAGCTATTCTTGGTCAGTGTCTCCTTACTGGTCAGCTCAGAACTGGAATCTCATCAGAAAGCCCATCTATTTCATAACAAATATTCTGAGCAGACCATTCCCTCATACTCTGACACCACTGACAAGAAAACAGCATAAGGAAAACAACCCATAAAGAGGCATACAATTTGCTCCTCTCATCATCCATGCCTAGACTGCATTTCTTGCTAAGAATAATTATATATATTGTAATAATACTCAACACACTCTGCTTAGGCACAATAAGAGATGCCACCCCACTGAAATGATTTGTGCTGACCCGTTCTTCACAACTGGAAAGGTAAAAACGCAAACATGAAACACACTTTGTGTAAATATGTATTGAAAGAATGAATTTGAGAATAAGAGGGAACTATTTTGACTTCCCTTGTACTGTGCTGCTGATGTGCTCTCATTTGCTTACAAAGCACTGCTGTAGCAATGAGAAGAACATACCTTTATAGGCTGTCATCCTGCAATTATTGATTACCAAGGTAGTCCTACAAAAATAAAGGCAAGGAAACAACATCAACAATAAAAGCACAACGAACCCTGTGTTTCAAGCATACGCAGAAGAAATCAAGACTTCTGGTATATATGACTGAAGTTGTACATGACACTATAACTAGATGCAACTTCAATAGCAGTACATAGCAGTTTCCCCTGTATGACCAAGAGTGTGCTGGGGATACTACTAGACAAGAAGCACAACTGTTCCCACATTTAATTAATTTTTTGAAAGCATAAAATCACCCTCTATTAGAACTAAGCCTGTCTGGACTTTTATGCAATGAGTTTCTTTGACAATAACTTCCAGAATGTTTTAAAGACCTTTTCATACCTTTTTGTTTGAAGTACCATTTATACTTAATAAAAAATAATAAGCACAGTATTATTACTATTTTCTTAAACCTCAAAATTTTAGGGCACACCTTCCCCCCCCTAATATTCACGTATTATAAACAGAATTGATGTAGGTGATTTGAAAATAAGATAATTGAACTCCATCAAATTCAGCTTTTTTTTTTCTTTTTTTTAAATGAACAAGATAAAGAAATAGAATTATGAATATTATATAATTGGAAGCATTTGATACGTTAAAAAATATTTTTATAAATTAAATATTAGCTTTTTAATGTTACAATTAAACACTTGAATCCAAACAGGATTATTCCAAGAGGACTAAAAACTTTACTTCTCTCAATAAATAACTTTTAAGCAACCTTTAAGTTGCTGGAAGTGTTGAGAAAAAAGATTAGATTTAAGAGAAAAAACTTTTTTCCTTGAAGGAGATTTTCCACCCTTAAGTGCAGAAATTGCACTGAATAGCACTGAGTTGTTATAAAAAAGACCTTTCTGTACTTCCAGCAGGACAGAGAGAAACATAAGGCTTTAGGGCAGTATGAAGGCAAGTAAATGATCTAAATTGTTCTTATATGTTACTGAAAGAAAAAAAAAAAAAAAAAAGAAAAAAAATAGCTGAAATTGTCTTGAAATAGAATTCCATTATTTCTTGCTATATGGCATTTTGTATTACAGCTTTCTCTCTTCTAAAAATAACTGAGAGTGTCCTTCTGCAAATTTTACACCTACATATGTTAGTTTATGAATATAGTATTTACATGTGTGTATTTACTTTTATGGATATTAATTTATAAACATGAAACTGTGCATGGAGAGAAAAATAAAAATATATTCTTTCTGAGTGTGTGTCTATATATATATGGGTGGGTGTATATGGATGTGTCTATTTTTTAAAAAAAAAAGTTTCATACAAAGATGCAAAGATGCATAGCTTTTTATGAAACTTAGGAAAAAAAAAAAAAAAAAAATACAAAAAATCCCCTTTTTATATATCTCGTTTATTTTGTTTTAATTTTTCATTTTAAAAAGTCATTAAAAATGACATTGTCCTCTAATTTTTGCTCTATGCAGCAGCTGCCATTGTCAAGCTGTTGTCTTTGTTACAACATTCTTGTAAGAGAGACTGCAAACCCATGTTTGTTTGGGGTTTTTGGGGATTTTTCTTTAGTTTTAAATATGACAGCTTGCTTTTAGTTGGAAGCGGACTTTAATGGAAACAAACTCTTTTTAACACTCATTTCTCTTTTAAAAATTCCACTCCTGAAGAAGAACAGAGACAGATACTCAGCTAAAGAAACTACAATAGCTTCATATGATTTACACCAATTGAAACTGTGGGGTGTGGAAATTATACCAACAGTCTCAGTATGGATTATATTGAATGGTGTTTTAAATGAGCTAATGTAAGACAGGTAGTCAACATAAAAACAGTAACAGATCTACTTTTTCTTCAGGTCTGTTTGCATGATTTTTTCAAAGGCTGGCTATGTTTCCAAAAACAAAGGGAAAACAATGCTTTTTAAATCTTTTTCTCTCATATCAAAGATCAAGGACAGAATGTACTGAAGGAAATTGTCCAGCTAAATAGGATAGTACAGGACTCTGAAGTTATCACAGTTTGTGTTCAGACCCATGAGTTTTGTTAATGATGTGGCAACAGCAGAAATCTAATGTCAGTCTTCCAGGCTGAGAATATTTGTTAATGATTATTCTCTATATCTACTTTTCCTAATAATGAAATTGAAAATCTGATTTTCAAGGGTCAAATGTTTAACTTTTTTTCATTAGTCTGAGCCCTGGTGAGGTAACATAATTTAGGGATATTATGTTTATGTAATCAAAAAACCATTGTCACATCTTTAAATTACAAACTTCTGCATTTGTATGTGGGAAACAGATTTTTTGTAGCTTCTCATATGCTGATCCAGATTAATCCATCCCACATTTAAACATTTCATTTTAATTTTTAAGTTAGGGATGTACTTTCCCACCTGAGATTTGAAAGGTCCCCGCGGAGAATTTTATCTTTGCATTGCAAATATATGGATCTATGGACAACAACTCTCAGCCTCACAAACTAGAACTAAAATTAAATGGGATGATTCATGGATCTCAGTCTGGATTCTTTCATCACTCTTTCCTCAGTATATAGTTGTGTAATTGATCTATGTTCCATTACATGATAAAATATTCACAGCTCTGAAAAATATATATATATATATATATAAACCTTGCAAACAACAAAGCACAAAAAATATATTTCTGAAATCACATCAATTGCTGAAAATGGTTCTCTGCATGATCCCACAAACAGTTTATACTGGCATAATTGAGAAGGGTACATAAAATACATAAATAGGAAAAAGGATGGATAGAAGGTGGAAATTAAACTCCTTTTTTGCCATTTAATTCCTTAATATACAAAATTGCAGTCTTAGGGCTTGTAACTCCATTGGTCAAAACTTTTCTAACTTTCACTCCACAATGACTAGATTTCCTTCAGCTGGAAAACAGAAGAACTAATACATTGAACTATTGATTTTTCATTGGTCCTATTAAAAATAGCCTTTTCTGGATGAAATGTCAATTGAACTTCAAATATGTTCTCCCTGAGATCCATCTGAAGCTTCTGCTTAAAGGTGTGAAATCTGATTATATTATTTTTCTGAAAGTCCTGAAGCACGGTTATTTCCTCTTTGTAGGAAATAGAGGTTTTTAACTGAATTAAATAACTGCTTTTTTTTTTTTTTGGCCCCAATATGAGGTTAATTTTACCCTGGACATGTATTTATAAATTCAGATCTGTCTGCACCCACATTGATAGCTGCTAAGAACACTAAACTAAAACAAACTCATTTCTGTATGTGTTATCTGTGTATGGATATACATGCTTATATCACATTTAACAAGATTGCTGAATGAGAAATCTATGTATTCCTTTATCTCTGATGTCTTGGGTCTCAATAAAAAGCTAATCATATCCATTATGTATATAGCACATCAACTTCTATTTACAAGGACACATATATATTAATCATGTTGCATGATAGAGTGATTCCCAAGAATATAATCTTTTTATATATATAATCTGTAATGGGTAGCTCAGTTTACAGCTGATGTTTAATTAGGAGCTTGCAGTTGCAATAAACTTTTTTTTTTATTGCACTCAGCTAAGGTACAGTATAATGAAATGTAAGTGACCCAAACTAAATGGAAGCACTGAAGTAGATAATGTGGCAATATATCAAGTAAAATATACTGATTCTGCAGTCAGTTCATGCCCTAATGGTAGAAAAAGGGTTTGAAAGCCACTTTAACCATAAGTAGTGTGTTTATGTATTATTCACAGTAGCAAATAATTGCAAAATGTCAACATTTCATTTTCCTCTTAAGAATTTCTTTTGATTAGTGACCTAATTAACTATTAAAAAGGGAAAAAGGAGTATGTATTTTTATTTTTTAAACTGTGAATATGAAAACCAGGAGTGTTGCTTACTAGAAAGTAATTTATGATCTTAAAATGTCACGGTCAACATTAACAGTCTTTAAGTGATCAGAAATGAAAAAAAAATTAAATATTTGTCCTTTGTCTTCACCTTCTAGAGTTTTTTCATTTTACATGTATGTATTTATTATTATTGGTGATGTTTCTTATTAACACAAAATAAAAAGTGCAAATATTTAAAAAATGGTCAGGGGAATTTTTGTTTGTTTGTTTGTTTGTTTTAATTTTATGTTTTCTTTAGATGTTTTACAGAAATTCTACACACTACCTGGAAGAAGTAGTGAGAAAAAAAACAGCCATAATCTGCTGTTCTCAACTATTAGAGACCTCCTGTTCAGTTTACTGAGTCCAATTTTAGATTGCTATTACAACAAACACAGTGAAGTAAGGCTGGATTTCGAAGTAAGGTTGGATTTAGGACCTAATTCTTTCACCAAATGATAAATGGGGACAAAGAATTACAGATGTTCACAAGTTTCTTTAATATGATTATCAGCTACCTGCAGGTGGCTCTCCTTAATTTAACATCCTAGTAGACATTTTTATTATTGTCATTATTCTTTATCTGTTTGTTTAACAGTCCCTAGAAGGTATGCTTTGGTCCATGACTGCCCTATTCTAGAGTTCACACTAAAACAGAACCTCTCCAAATCTCCCTTTCTGTAGAGTGTCCACAGAGACTAAACTGAGCAAGGATTGTGACAGGCAGTTTAGAGACTTTATCTACAAAATATGTCTGCATCTAGTTGCTGCAAATAATGCCTATATATAAAATACAAACCTTAGAAATAGCTTCTTAGCGGTGCTTGCATTTCCTAGGAATTAATGAAAAAGATTGATGACCAAGATTATATGTATGACACTAAGTATGAGCAGCTCTGCATGAAAACTTGTGAAGATTTCCAGTTATCTACCCATTTCTAACCATTTATGCCCATTCTGAAAGAAAATCTTGTAATACCACTATTAACATACACCTTCCACAATGCACTGCTGTCAGTATTACATGTTTGTATTAGACAATTTCCTCTCATGTAGGATCCTGAGATGCAGATCTCTGTTATGTGAAACTACAGAGAATAATTTCCATCTGAGGCTCCATTCTTCCTGAGTGGGTCCTAATCATTATATTATATAGCTTTTGGTTTACTTTCTCAGTGAGTGTTTAAAAATACTATTCTAGGTAGAATATATACAACAGACTGTATGAAGAAAGACTTTTAAAAAGTTAGTGCTTGGAGTCTGTCATGCTGGTGAACTCTGCTGAGTCTCTGCTCAATTTATTAATTTCTAAATCCCCTATTTTCTAGGTGGTTTGGTTTGGTTTGGTTTGGTTTGGTTTTTTTTTGTTTTTTTTGTTTAGCTATGATAAAAACATCTGTCTGCCTAATTCAAGCTGGAGCTTCCAATGAATGCAATAGGCTTTATATTAAGAATCAGTCTTGTTCAATATCACTAAGGAATCTATTTAGGAAACAAAACCCAAAATATATTTTTCCTCGTGACTTCTTCAGAACTACAAACAAAAATCCAAGCAACTGTTTAGAAAAGTATTCATTATTTAGTTCATATGAATCCACTCTTTGTGAGTTGTGGACTAGTATTTTCTTGTTCACATTTGAGATTTCTGGTACTGTTCACCACATGTCAGATACATAATAAAAATAGTATCCTTTCCACCAGCATGCAAAACTTATTCTGTGGATAAGACAGTACTCGTTGGGTTTGTCCATGAACATAAGATAAAATGTAAATAACTTTCAGGACAAAAACTTAAAGGCCATTTCATCTTGTCATATATAGCTTTTTATTAAAATGTAAAAAACAGAAAAAAAAAACCAAACCCACAAAAAAATCCAAAATAAAAGCACCCTTAACAGTGAACTCCCTGGTTTGTCAAGTCCCCATTAAAACAGGAAATGGAGGCAACACTAAATAAATGAGTTTATTAAAAATTAACTTAAAGCATTTTCACATAATACTTCTTTACTCCTAGAGAGTTAATAACCATTTACACCTCCTGATCTGAACTATAATTAAAACAAATATGTGTATCCTATCTCAACTTTGTTACTGAGGTTTAATTTGTTACAGTATATTGCTGCACTAACTGACCATTAGTGAAGTGAACCCATTCCTGATGAGGTAAAGAACATTAGTTTAAACCATATACTTTCAGGTTTATTTTAACGCATAAACCTTTTGTTTGTTGCAGGATGTGGAGGTGCAAATCATGATTTGTTGTAACTCATTTCATAAAATGAACCTAGCTAACTTGAACATGTGTCTGAATATGTAGCTCTTTATAACTTAATAGTCTAAATAGGTTTCATAAATGTTTGTACAACAATAAAACATGGGTTGTAGAATAACTTCAAATATTTCAACTATCCTGTTTGTGTTTTGTTTAGGACAGGTGGGGAGGACTTAGTGTCAAGAATCTTGTCTAAATTATCCAAGTCCACTCAGTATCTTCTATATGAAATAATTGTTTAATGATGTAACTTTGCAGTATGTTTGAATTTACCTTGGGTCATTTAAATTAACACTAATGAGTTCCTATTCAATTAGTACATATGCAGTTATTATATGTCCAGTTCACGTATAAGAATTTCTGAAAGCTTTCTTTGATCTTAAGAAAGTTTTCTTTCATGCAGTGATTCAGGGAAAGAGAAATTTCTAATCATAGAATCAAAGAATCATTTAAGTTGGAAAAGACCTGTAAGATCATTGAGTCTAACCATAAACCTAATCCTGCTACATTCACCATGAAACCACATCCCTAAGCATTATGTCTACATGTCTTTTAAATATATCCAAGTTTCACTTGTGCTTATGTGACAATGGCACCTTATGTACATACTGCAAACTCTTCAATAATGCTGAGAAGTTATTGAAGTTCAGTTTTATATCTCTCCCCTTACCTGAAGAACTACTCTACGTATGCCACACATACACAAACTTGACAGACTGGGGAGAGTCCTAGGAAATAATATGGCCTGAAAGACATGTAATAACCTGTTCTTAGAAAGTAAAGAGTGGGAGAATGGTGATAGGAACTGATGTCTTTAAAGAAAGAAGCATTAAGATTATAATGTATTGTCCAGAGTGGTAGAAGAGGTGCAAACACTACCTCAGTGTATTTTCACTGAAGTACAGTGTTTGACAGAAGCCAAAATGTTTCATGCAGTCTTCTTGATTTTTAAAATCTTTTACTTGGAAAGTCTCTGAAGTTCAACCTGTCTAGTTAGAACTGATGAGAAGAGAAGCAGAGAGAGGGAGAAAGGTAAAATACAGGGGATAAAAACTAGCAATATTTACAAGATTTTTTTTTTCCTTTTAAATTTTCATTTAGGCAAACAAGAAAAACTCAGAAATTTGTTGCAAATATGTATAGTTGTCCTTTCTGGATAGAGGTATAATTAAAGACTGTAGCCTTTAGCTTTGAGCTGTAAAAAAGGCATTTCTCTCTACACAAGTGTATATGTTTATATAAAAATAAAATTATTTTCCCCCCTCTGCTTTTATGAATTTGTGTCAGACATATCATTGATGGGATTTTCAAGACAGTCTCTGAAAGTAAATCAGGCTTCTCATCCAATTGTTTCAATAAATTCATAGATTTAATGACCTTCTATTGGATGAATCTATTCATCCAATGGATTCATAGATCTAATGACCAGAAAGGACCATTCTAATCTTTGAGTTTGACCTCATGTAAAACACTAATATAGATTATCCTTAAAATAATTACTATTACAAGTCCAACAGCTTTAATTGAATTAAAAGGTTATCTTCAGAACAAAAAGCAAAATGATGTTTTAAATATAACAATAAAAATATACAGATGTCTATTTTTTTTTTTTTTTTTTTTTAACAGCTTGGTTCCAACATATTTCTTGTCTGAATACAATGAAATATGTCTTCTTAATGTAGAAATATGCAATGTGTAAGAACTGTACAGTACTGAGATGGCTAAATGATCCCACCAAAGAATTTTGAAATGTACTGGAACAACACAAAACAGACCACAGACCATTAACAAAAGAGACATAAGTGGTTACTTCTCTAAAGCTCAGCTTCTTTACAGCTCAGTTATGCTGGGAGATGTCTGTAAAGAACGAAGCTTTCAAAAAAATTCTCCATCACACTGTTAAGACAATAGATCTCTACAGTGAACCTGAGCTGTCATCCAGAAACCAGTAGACCGTTTCAAGTGCTGTGCTTCCATTCTGCCTCTGCTGCTCAAAAATTTACACTGTCAAGCAAGCCTGTATGCTCCCAGTCTTATTTAAGACACAAAGGAAAGGTTATGTTGTCATACATAGTGGGAGAAAAGTAATCACAGAATACCAGGTTGGAAGGGACCTCAAGGATCATTCAGTCCAACCTTTCTTGGGAAAAACAACATACCTGCTATCTGTCCACTAGAACTGCTCAGACACTATAATTTCAGTACTTGAGCTTTAGAAAAAGATAATTTACAAGCTTCAGCCAGCCAGTAATATTTCTAGAGTAATTCTTTATCTGAGAACTTACCCAAAAGGGGGAAATTCCAGAACAAGATACCCCAATCACTCAGACAGATATTTCAGAGGCAAATGCCCCCACTTCCAACATGTGCTCAATATGACATAGATCTTCGATTTACTGTTTAACCTTTCAAGTCTGGTAGATGCAAAGGGGATATTTTCATGACAGAAAGCAGATCAAGTTATTTGGAAGTATGAATAGCTGGACAAGAAGTTGTGCTAACTCTTCTTCAATGAAGTAGGAAGATGAAGAAGAATAAATGGCTATTTAATACTTTGCTCAGACAGGCTGGTGAAGGAAACAGTCTAAGTGCAGTCTTTTCATAGTACTATCTGTTAGTGTTCAGGAAAAAATTATGAAGGGGTTTCAGAAAAGCCTTTGCTTTTCTTATGTAGAATAAATTTATTAAGATGAGTAGTTCTTATGCTATTTATTAGTGCTTCTTTTATTTCAATTTTATGCTGTGTAGAAAGCAAATGACAGTACAAAAGAGTCAGAAATGCTTAGATGGGAAAGCAGTGAAGGGGAGAGAAGAGGAAAAAGCCACCAAGGTAGAGGTGTCAAGTCAGGATTTGGTGTTTCCTTTTCCAAATGTTGTTTTTAAAGGTCATAATTCCTTTGTTGACCTACAAGCCCTTTGACATATGAACAGAAAGATGAAGCTGAAGCTTGTATAAGTTTCAAATATCAGGCATTTCCTCTGATGGAAGAAAACTGATTCAAACCAAGGCCAACTTTCAAGTTAGAGACAACTTCAGAGTCACATAAGGTTGTTCAGGGTCATATCCAGTCATACTTCGAATATCTCTCCTGATGGAGATTCTGTGGCCTCTCTTGACAACCTTTTCCAGTGTTGAGGGAACTCCTTGATTAAAACATTTCTAGTGACGAAAAATCCAGCATAACCTTTGACATGTCATTCCTACACATAGTTCATTATATTTCCTGTTAAACCTTAGTTTTATTTATAGTTCAAATTTCTTTAGCTTTAACTTATAGACTCTCAATCTTACTTTTACTTTGTCTTCTTAACTCTTTTATTCAAAATTCTATTTCTCATATTTATAAGATGTATATTTATAAACTATGGTCATGTCACTCCTATTTATAAACTGAATAGATCAAGTACATTGACTATCTCAAGTTGAGGCATGTTTAATACATTAGTCATTTGTAAGGCTTTTCTCTGAAACCTATCTTGTTTTTCCACATTGTTTAGAATTTTGGCCATGAAAAGTAAATGCACTATTCAATCAAGAATTGATTGCAATATTGCAAATAAGGAAATGAAGCTTTTCCAGTTTTTAAGTCAAATGTATCTTAATTCCAGTTTTAGGTCCAGTAGCAGTCCTCTTCAGGGGCTGAATCTGCTAGATAACAAATACAAACCAAAAGGGTCGGTCAATTCCCTAGACTCATTCTAGGTACATTGTACTTTTCAAGAACACATTTGACTTTTTATGCAGTAGGGGGTACTCGTTGCATTTTGCAATCTAGCTTTCAATATGATGGATCAAAAATTCATACAAGGTCACTATAATAACAACAACAATAATACATTCCATCGATGTATAAATCCGGAACCTCTGCAGTGAAGTAGTGACATTCAATACACAGAGAAGCCATTTCAGGAACATTCTCTAAATTTCATAAGCTTATGATTACAGCAAGGGACCTGAAGCATTACTTTGAGATTCCAGGGTAAAGACTGGCATAACAAAACTACAATCTCTGGTTCCTCCTTTAACACATGTGCAGACAACTTTCTGGGCAAAGGTCACTGATGTTCGCAGTTTTCTCCAGGGACTGATTTATAGCCTTAGCCTGAAATTAAGCACAACTGTCAAGCTTGATATTTAACCCAGGACTAGTAGTAAGAATCACATACTGGTACAGTCCTGCAGCCTCATTGCTTTGACATGCAGATACTGTGGCCTGATCACTTAAGGATGTGACAATAGTTTCCTGTCCTGGAAAACCTTCACCATTTCCAGGGGCTGTGCTATTTTCTTTTGGGGATATACTATTCCACTTTCACAGGCCAAGCCATTTTGAGATTGCTTTAGTATTTCCTAATGTTTCTGTACCATACAGTGTGATCATGAGCAGAGAGCACTTCTGAGCCTGAGCCTTATCCGAAAACATATTCACAGTTCCCTCTGAATTAAATCATCACTGGAAGCAGAAAAGTGCCTGATGGACTAAATTCTTTCCTGTATCAGGAAGCCCAGGTCCTGAAAGTCATATCCTGAGAAATGGGTATGAATTCTAAGTATTTTTCCCAATTCCCACTGGAGACATTTGAAGAGTCCAATTTTCATTACTGCTCCTATGTTCACTTCTTATAAACTCTACCAGAAGTCTGGAGAGTCCAACAGTGCAGAAAATTGAGCCTCAGCCTGGCTCTGAAGAACTGACGCAATGAGGCCACAAGCTCCTTTTTAAACAAGGCTTAGCAATGACCCATAAAAGGAGAACCCTTGTTTTTGAAATATAGTCTCAGTAAATTCTCTGTAAATTAAAAGTAAAAAGTCTTAAAAGAAAAATGACGTAAAAAAACATGGGGGATTTTTTTCCAGAATGTCTGTGGCATACAAAACAAACTTTTCTAGTTTGGAAAGCTTAACTCTGGCTCTTTGCTTATATTCTCCTCCACCACATACACTAACATGTATTTAATTGGGTTCCTGACAGTTCAATACCTTTTAACAGAGTATTTCTTGATGATATTTTTTAGTAACAAAGCATTTGGAAAGCTTATGTACAGAAAGTTAAGGGGAATATAACTGTGCTGGATGCAATAAAAGCTTAGTTTAGTTCATACACTCTTTTATGCAGGTTGCTATTATTGAAAAGCTTCTGGCATTCTTCAGACAATAAGAAGGTCATGAAATCCCTTCCTTCCTGAAAACCATCCAGTTTAAAACTTTATGTATGAGAAAAGCAGAAATCTTCCACAGCTCCAGCTAATATTCCCCAGAGGACAAATGTACTGTCATTTCAAACCTATTAGTGGGCACTTTCAGTGCAGATGGGGAGTGCTGGGAGACAGTCAGACTGACTACATACATGTAGCCTCTTTCCCCAGCCAAAAAAGAACTTGTGACCCTGAGAAGATCCCACAGTGGTCAGAAGCATGAAAGGGGACTGATATATCTGATCTCTGTAGATGAATAATCTTTTAAATATTTATGTATTTTTGCTCCCTAAGAACTAACAACATTTCTGGAATTAGAGCTTAGCATAAGGATACAGAAATCTGCAACAGCAGCTGTGTTAATAAATTGTTTTACATCTTGACATGTGTTTAGGTTTACTTTCTACTGAACAGTAAAACTGGTTCTATGGGCTAATCTATAATTAGCATAAAGGAGAATCATCCCATGTAGTGTATTACATATTCTGTACCTAATAACAAGAGTTGAATCCAAATCATAAAAT
This sequence comes from Todiramphus chloris collaris, assembly GCA_025345505.1. Classification (NCBI taxonomy): domain Eukaryota; kingdom Metazoa; phylum Chordata; class Aves; order Coraciiformes; family Alcedinidae; genus Todiramphus; species Todiramphus chloris. The sequence goes on from JANVCC010010235.1 coordinate 4,129,412, forward strand.
TCCAAGGAATCTATAGTTAATATTCAGACCTTTTTTTTTTTTTCTCAGAATGGTCTGGTTTTGGTTATGTTGGTTTGTAGATACACTAAACCAAAAGGCTAACACATTTCTTTATATACCCTGATGTTAAACTGGAAGTTGGTCTGTAACAAGTTCTCTAATTTCTAATGTTTTCAGTCCTTGGTAGCTCAGGCATAACTCAGTTCACTCCAGTGGAGTTTCATTCTCTTATGCAAGTAGTGAATTTGATCCATCAGCTGCAAGATCAGCTGTAATGTATCAGCATACTGTATCTAAAAGATTTGTTGTCTGGATGTTTATGTTTGGAAAATAATAAACAGAAAATAGGTCTATATGAGTAATCATCTCTTTTTACCAAATGAGGCAAATTCTCTATGCTTTATATTTAAAAATAAATATTAAATGTCTTTTTTATAAACATGTTCTTTTTAAGTAAGAATTGCTGATCATGAAATATTAAATATTAATTTGAAGTTCTATAGCCTAACACACTTTAAAAATAGATGATTCCAGTAGAAACAGTTCTTAAAATACATTAATGCATTGTGTAATTTTATATCAAATGCGTATAAAGTTATGATCACTTCTGACTTATCATCAATTGTTGGAGTTGTGTTCTTTCTCTTTATTTGAAAGACAGTGGTATCATGATAACCCCTGAGAATCTCAGCCTTCACTAAAGAAAAGTTTATCTGTGTATCAGGTGGGGAACATGAGGCAGACATATAAAAAAAAAAAAAGAAGTTTACCATGGCTGTCAATGGCACAGACTGTCTGGTTTATTTCTCAGAAGGGGCAACATTTTGAATCTTTCACTTTATGCATATATGCAGTCACATGAAATTAATAAGACTGTAAAACTCTTTTGCAACATTAAAGGTTTTATTTGGTTTGGTGAAACTAGCTGGCAGGTTATCAGGCAAGAAGGGAGTCTGAGAAACCAGCAGACCAGAATTACTCATAGAACTTTACAACAGAAAAAACATCCTGATCAGTAACAATTCTCTGACATAATTTTATAGAAACATTCATAATTTTGCAGAGACTCACAATTTTTCAATAGTGAGGATGATATTACTAATATCATGGTAAGCACTGGTATTTGCTTTTTATTTTTAAATTCCCCCCTTTCTATTCTTTTTTTTTATTGAATCCCCCCCTTTTTTTTTTTCTCCCAAGGGTATTCTGCCTTGATTGTGTTACACATAGTTTTACAAATAAAAACAATCCAACAAACTATAAAATGTAAGACAGCATGAGAAACTTGCTACAGGTTCTTCAAAACCAATATGTATTGCAAGGATACAATTTTCTATAAAATTCTGTATAATGGTTTAACAGTTCCATAGAAAGATGTCATTCTTCACTGCATTATGTTGTATCTCAGAATATCTTTTTATATAATGCTACTCTTGTCCTTCTTTTAAATCCTGTTGTGCCAGAACAAAATAAAAGAAGATTACATTTATATGTCATCTTCTATCTGGATAAGTCAAAAATCATATTAGAAGCTACCTACTACCATGAATGTAACCACATCTGGTGTGAAGGGTGTGCAGGCTCACCTTACATGAAAGTGCACTAATAAATACTCTGTGCATCTCAATGCATAGAGGCAGCCTTAGATAAAGAAGATTACACAAGCAATGCGTTACGTACAATGTCCTTCAGGATTTATAAAAAAAATAAAGCAAGAAAGTTTCTAAGTAGTTAGAAAAACACCTTTCAGGAATTATTTGGATGACAGATTCTGCCCTGGGGTAGGACACATAGTAGATGACCTCATGTAATTTCTTGCTGTTTCAGTTTTATGAATTAACTGAATAAGGAACCAGTCGATGAGTTTGCACAATATTATGGGCAGGATTGACTTACAATGAAAAGAGAAGTATTATTTATTATGCCTCCACTGTCTACACTACTGTTCATTTTTTGAGCAGGATGGAAGTGGCATCCCACTTGTGCTGCTCTGGTGTTCTCTGGCCTGGGTTTGATCCTAATTCAAGACTAGTCAGCTTGTGCCTTCATCTTAACATTTTACTTGATATCAAGACCACACTGCTGAAATGAATCTTTTTGTCATTTCCATGTATAAGTCTTAGTTTAGTGTCACCAAACAGCCTTATATTAGGGATTTCTTTAGAAATTAAAAAAAAAAA
>JANVCC010010235.1:4147173-4160086 GCA_025345505.1 Todiramphus chloris collaris
GAAAAGAAAAGAAAAGAAAAGAAAAGAAAAGAAAAGAAAAGAAAAGAAAAGAAAAGAAAAGAAAAGAAAAGAAAAGAAAAAATTATTATGAGAGACACTAAAACAAAGCTGAATTTCTGTGCTTTAGTTCATTATTTCTCATAATTTCACCCAGAATGATATCCTGAAAAAATTATTCTTATTAATGTTCTCTTTATTTCTGCAGGGGGCATAAAAATAACTGATGAGTATGAGAATATAAACCGTATGGTTAGTGAGGCAGAGGTGATAATTAGAACATGCTGTACTACGCAGTAAACAAAGCTATTATGAACAATAGAGTTCTTTATAGAGTCTTTAAAAGGGGGATGGAAATAATATACTTTCCCCTGACTGGCTTAAAAGCTCTGTCTGTAACTACTATGAAAAATAATAAAAAGAAAGAAGGACATTTGGAGTTAATCACTCAAAGTATTGGTTTCTAGTTAAAAACAACTGCAAATATTATCAATAATTAGTTTATTCCATACTAATTTATATATAGCATATTATTTGTTTCTCATTTAGTCATATGTTTGAAGAGGATAAATCACATCACAACTGCAAATACAGGGCTGTAGAAGAAAAATACTATAGCATTATTTTAACAGTAGAATTATCTCTTTGCCACTGCATGTATTTTCTGCTTACAATGTCAAAAACTCATACTTTGAAAGATAAGTAAAGTTTATTGGATACAAGGGGTAAATCCATCCAACCTTGAATTTCATCTTCCAAGGTTTTTAGGATCACAAAATTCTTCCTCCTAATTGTGAAGACTAAATGCATATTTGATACTGAGGTTACCACCATCAAAAATTATCTTAAGGATAACCACATCAGAACTCACATTTGATGCCTTTAGGAGTATGTTACTGCAAAAATACCTACTATGAAATCAAAGATCTCATTCTGGGACTAAAAGGACAGTACATCAAAATCTTTTCCAAGACAAGTAGTTATGGGCCTCTACATCATCTTGAAATCTTGACAGGAAAGAAACAACAGCAAAATGAACAACCACCAATGAAACAAAAAGGCAATTTCCTAAATTATGTATGCATTTCTTACCTGTTAGAGGTATTTCTCATCTTTTTTATTCTTCTTTTTAAAAGAAAAAATCTAACAGGAAGAGTATGAGTCAAGATGGATCAAGATGAATCAGCATGAGCTTAAAAGCCATGATCTTACTGTTACTATAACAGAGATGAATGCTCTTTGGACCAAACCCAGAGAAGGAATGCACACACACTACTGTGCTGAACCAGTTCTGCAATAGAAAGGTTTGACCTTCCTAAGTCACTAATTGAGAAAGGAGACAATGTCATTCTTTCAATATCGATACACATTGAATTTGAGATTCTGGCAATTGGTGTGTCGTCTTGTTTCTTCCTGCATAGGTAGTGAATGCATGGATTCTGTATCTCGTGTAAGGTTGAAAATTCCTTTATATGTTACCAGGTGCAGTGCAGATGAGAAGATAAGATTTAAAGAGCTTGAGACTAGTGAGGCATATCATGGAAGAGGAATATATAATACTATATTAAAGGAAGAAGTTGGATGGATTGGATTGTGGTTCAAATTTCAAATCTGAGTGAGGAATATACACTTAGTGAGAAAAATCATTACATGCAAAAAAGAGATGAAATCAGAAAAGTATAAAAAAATAGAAATAAATGTGAATTCTGAAAGATATAAAAAAACCCAGTATAAGATGGCAAATTATAAGAAGATTGTCAAAAGACAGTTAAAAAGTGAAACTGAGGGTTTAATTAGACAGGCACGGGAACTGGTTATTCACTTAACGTAAATTGAACATGAGACAGACAGTACATCCAAGGTCTAGAATTTGTGTCCAGAACCCAGTAAAAATTGTTCATAAAATAGATAGGCACTTCTACAAGTCTGCCTAGACATGTGTATAATGCACAGAATGGGAGAATAAGTGTGACCAAAAGTGGTATAACCACTGCAGAGAACATTTTACGGCATAAGTACGCAATCTTACCTTTTTTATTATTTTTTTAATAACTGTGTTAGGAAATACATGTAGATATGATAGTTATGAAAAACAAAAAAAAAAAAAAAAAGAAGAAACTAATTACAGACTCGTGCATTTGTATTCAATTTAATTAAAGAAAGCATGTTTATTTTTTGAGACAAACAGAGTCTGGATCAGGAAAAGTACAAGCTTGCTCTCAGAAACTTTTGATACATTGAGATGGGAATATTTCAAGGAAAATTTGTCTCTAATAGTGGATTTTTAAGGATAAGTAAAATATTAACAAAGACGAAACAAACTTACTGATGTTTTGTTGTAAACAAAATCCCATACAAGGACTGATTGTCTCTCATCACTTCCAGGAATTTTTTGTTTTGGAGAAAACAACAAAAAAAACCCAAAAAACCAAAAACCAAGAAACAAAAAAACAACAAAAAAAAAAAAGTTTCTACCCTTGTAGTGTATAATTAAAAAAAGATCCTTAATGTTTTTACTAGAAGATCATTGCATCTGGTGTCTTTATTAGCATTCAACTGTCATAAACCAGTGAAAAAGTATTTTGAACAGTATTCACAGAAGGATCTTTCATTCTTAATTTCTTCATTTCTTCCTTGAAATTCTTGTTTGTTATTTCCTTTAGCCATTCTCCTTCTTCATCTTTCAGGGTTTCTCTTTGCTCTTCATTGTGACTGTGAACTAAATAACCTTGCAAAAGCAGATCCACAATAACTGTAAGATGAAGGGAACTCCCCTAAAGCTAACACATATTTCTGAGCAAAAGTGGCCACTTGAAATAGAGAGATGGATGAAACTTGTATTTGCGCAAGGTAAAGGCACTTTCCTTATGGCTACAGGTGTTTTCCACCCTTCAATCAGGTTTTAGATCCCTGACCCTCTTCTAAAAGTATGCTCTTCAGAAATGAAAGTTGGGTGAATTAAATATACGGCCTGTGGAGGAGCTGTGCGTTTTAGTGAATAGTATAGATAAGGAGATCAAAGGACTCAGCAGGATGTGGGAGACTCAAATTTTCTTCCTGTTTGAAGGATCCAGGCCAATCTCATTATGAGCAAGAAAGCCCAAACACTAGGGTTGTGTGCTGCTCTGAGAGGGAAAGAACTCACTCGGCAAACTGGGCTTCAAATACAGGAAGAAAAAATCCTGGTTTCAATCACCACTTCATGATCTTAGCAGTTTTTTCTAAAAGACATTTCATATGAAACACTGGCAATTATTTTGTAAATTAATTTCATGGCTGAAAAGAACATTCCCATAAAATACTCAGCACACAAACTCCTGATAGAGTCTCAAGGTGGTCTTGAAACTGTAACTGTAGTATTCTGTAAGAAGCATTGTTCTCTTTTACAACATTGCAATTGGAGGAGAAGGATGGTTCTGCCTCTGTCTCATGAGCTTTAATTCACATGTCCTCTTTCCTGGGAGACGATACTAACTATTGTGTTATTTGGTATTATTGGGTACACACACTTCAAGTTCTTTCTTGAAGTTACTCCACTTTGCAAGATAAAATGTAATATTCATCAAGCTGGACAGAAAGAATGAATAAGCACGATTCCTTCATCTGTTGGATTGGGTAGTCATGTGAGAGAAGAACACATGGGTTCTGGTCCCCGTCTCAATAAATACTTAATACATATCAGTGTATAAACTTGGGAGCAAGTCCTTCACACAAGACGAGTAGAGACATGCCTGTTTTGTGGATCTCAGGAGGATTTAGGCTTAAAATAGATATCTCACTGTCAAGACTGGACTTCTTGGCATGTTCAGAGCAGAACTTTAGATACTAAGGGAACCTCACTGTCAGAAATACTCATGAGTTTGCAGTGCAACAGTTTTGAAAATCTAAGCTTTAAAAATGAGAATCTGAGATCTTAGTAGACTTCATCCTAAAAGTAGTTTTAATTTTCTGTTATTTTTATTTTCTCAGAATGCACAAAAAGTTTGTATTGGATTGAGGAACTGAACTGCCAGTTATTGTGGAAAAAGGTGCTGGAATATACAGCCACTTTCCTACTTCTGTCTAAAGCATATAACTGGAAGGAAGAACACTAACATTACTGTATTATGACATGCAATTTTCCCTGTTCCACTATTGAGGAAAAATTCTTCATTACAATCTGAGATGTAACCTGACCATGCAGCTGAATGTCCAGGGTTTTGCATTTGTAGCTACAGCCATGCACACGTGAAAGGATGCCCAATTGTCTCTCTGTTTGCAGGAGATATTTAATGGTTTTGCTACCAAACATCACAGAAGGTCAGCAGGGAGATGGATGGCGATAAACTAACAAGCAAAATTGTTCTAACAAAGCATCTGTGAGCAACTGCTTGATCAAAATGACAGACATCAATCAGAATAATAACTTCAAATATGAGATTTTCAATTAGCGAGGGAACATAAATAAATGCGTCTGGAAAATAAGCATAAGGGATTTGGGAAGGAGACAGCACATACATAACAAAAGAACGAGAGAGAGGCAGCAGGAAGAAAAACGGACTGATATACACAAAGAAATGTGCACAGAAGCAGACTTACAAACAGGTCTGCTGGGAGATACACAGATAAACAGAAGTATTACAAATATTGTCTCTAGCTTGCACACAGAAAATTCTTGCTACAGTTTTGCAATGATCTTACACTGTACTTTGCATTGAAAGGTAAAAAAACCATATAAATAATAATAATAATTCAACCCTTCTGCTATGCATCCACTCCCCTTTCAAAATTTTCTCTCACAGAAAACTGCTTGTAGGAAATGTTTATCAAGAGTGTAATCAAAGGGAGAAGCATATTCAGGCTGAGTGCCTCTTTTCCCATTTCTTTACCTCTGATGCTGTCATTTGCATCAGTGGAAAATGGGTGTAAAATGCAGCCTGATTAGAATGACAGCATTTTACTTCTACTTTGCACAGGATGATGTGCAATGAGGACTCAAGTTATAAGTCTCAGACAAAAAAAATTAAAGATACCACCTCCATTTCAAGAAAACCTTGATCTGCAGGTTGTTGAAAGGTGGAGGATATGAGAGGGAAATGCTATTACATACAGATCTGGTTCTTGTAGTCTCATAGGGTTAATGATGTTGTTTTGGATACTGGGATAGATGGATTTTTGGTCTGACATGGCATGGCCACACTAATGTTTTCACAAAAAACTATAATGTATGAGCTTTAAGAATCTTGGTGAATAAGACATAAACTCTACACTTGTACTCCTCCTAGCGTGACCTTGTTTTGTTTGTCTTCATGATAATTTTCCAAAAGCTGAGTGAAGGTTTGAAAAGTAGCAAAACCTTAGGAATGAGGATTAAAAAACAACTGAAATTCAAAAGCCTGAAAATGAATATGGGAGGAAAATAAGTCCTGGTTCCTGATAAAAAACCTGGAGGACTCAATTAACAAGCCACCTTGTGTGAATCAGACCCTGCTTTGTTCATGCTACTCTAGCAGTAACATAATGGACATACTGTGTAAAGGTGAGTGGGAAGGAAAAGAGTGGTGTCTATTGGCAAGTTTTCAGAGAGATCACAGAATCACAGAATAATTCTGGTTGGAAAGGACCTCCTAGATCACCGAGTCCAACCATACCTACAAGAACAAAAACAGAGAGATACAAGATTTCTTCATAAAAGTCATACTTATTTCAGGAATTGCAGTGCTGGAGTCTTGAATCACCATTTAGGCAAGCACATTGGCTATTACCAAAGACTTAAGACAAAGATACAAGAGAATTTTAACAGGCCAAGTGAAAAAGGAACTCCTCTGTCTCATTCAGGGTTGGATACCCTTTAATTTGAAAACAAATTCTGACAGAAATAAATTTACATGACATGTGTGCTACAAATGAGTATATAGGCAAAATTTCTATAATAAACATCACAGAATGCCTGTGTATTAATTCTAAAGAGTGGGAAATATATGTTTTATGATAGACACCTTCAAACTAAATTGGGCTAGAAGTAGAGCAAATTGTCATAGTTTCTTCTTGCAATTTCTCTAATTTGCCTCTAAACATCCATTTTTGTGGAAGACATACTGGAGATTCAGAAGACTAGATAGAACCTAGTTCATGAGTAAGTGGCTTTGGAGAGTCTAGAGGAAGTAAAGTCCTAACAGATGACAATTATATCTAGGAAAATTTAAAAGCAGAGAAAGAAAATACTAACACAGTCAGCAGGACACTGAAAGCAGTATTTGGATACAATCAGTAAGTCATTATCGTCATGGCAGCTTGTATGAACAAACTGCTATCATTCAAGTGTTCAGTCACACATGCAATGAACCGTTAGCACAATAGGAATAAAATTATCAGAAAACCCCTATGGCCAGGTAAGCAAATCCACAATGTACCATGCAAACCAAAAGATTTCAATTTAAAAAGGTCTATCACATGTGCCACTTAGTGATATGCTTTAGGCCTTATGAAGAAGCCAAAATGCAGTTAGGTATCATCAGATACATGTATTTAATTTTCATTGACTCATATAGTGCTGAATGCATCACCATTCATTTCAGAATTATAGACCTAATTCTGTTCTTAGTACTTTTTGGTGGGTTCAAGGACAAACATTTCATCCTTGGTACTTTTTTGTGGGTTCAAGGGCAAATATTTAGTCCACCATTTTGCCTAATTTATGTCCAGTTCTATTTGTGATAGTGATTTTACTTTCTCTGTGGTGGGTAACTTGCCCTCTTTTATGCTAATTATCTGTCAAAGTGTCTCACAGCTCCAGAATTTGGTTTCCCCTTGAGCAACTCCCAAGTTTATTAGTTTGACCTTATCAAGCTTCTTTTAAGGCAGCTCTCAATGTCAGTCCAAAGTTACAACTGCCCTTCATTCTTGTTCTCACAATTACAGCACTTCCAAACTCCTCACTGTCAACCCTTCAGACTGAGTTGCTTACCTAAAGCATTTCTCAAAATCCTAGGCACTTGGAGTATAGAAGGAAGAGGAACGATGGAAACACATGGGAAAATCAGTGCTTCTCTCTCACAATACATTGCTCTTGGTTTTACTTTTTTGTCACTGACCTGAACCCGGCATACCAGCAGCTATTTGCCCCAGTATATGGAATTTTGAATCTAGGAGAGTAATTTATGGCATGCACAAACCTCCCCTTGTGACTTTTTGTTTGAAAGTGATTTTCAAGCTTTTTCTTTGTTCCACCTATAATAACAGCTTTTCTCACAACAGAAACTGTGAATGAAGGGCTGTTTTAGAAGAGATTTCCTGAATCAAAAACCCTTACCTCAGTTCTTTATTAATGTTATTTATAGATGTGTGTGCATGAGCATAAACACACATATAGGAGCTATAGATTGATTGATAAAATACATTGTCTTCAAGTGACCTGATACTTTGTCCTGTAATCTCATTCACAATTTCTGTATATTAAACAAACAAACAAACAAAAACAACACACACACAAAAATTAAGCATAAGCATAATCATCACCTGCTCTACCTGCACAAGAATTGTCTGAGTGACATCCACTACCTGTGGGTGTGGTTTAGGGTCATCTGGATCATTACTTCCACATGGGAGTCTCTACTTTTGTATACATTTGCTAGTATGACTTCCTTATATATGTGTGTGTGTGTGTGTGTGTATTTTTTTTTTTTCACATTTCAGAAGCAGTCTGCATTAAGTAGATCTTCTTTCTGCACCATAACTTGCATAATACTGCCCTCTTATAAAATATCCATTTCTTCTGTGCTCCGCTGTTAAGGTTTCATTTAAAAAGGTTTTTTTTTTTATAACTTAGCTTGAAGGCATTTCAGAATTTCCCTTTCATAGTATGTCCTTACAAATCTAGACAAAGAACCCCCTTCTATATCTCAAAGAAAGTTTACAGATTGCCTGTTAGTCAGTATTAGCCAAGCAATGCAGATTTATTCTTTTTCATTTTTCCTCATGACTCATTGCCTACAACTCCCTGATCATTTTGTTTACTCTGTTATGAAATATATCAAATTTTGGGTATCTCACATAGCACTTTCTGTCTTTCTGTCCTCCAGTACAATCCACAAAGAGGAAGGACAACACATCTTCTCATGCAATCCTTTTAAGTCTTTATTTTGAGATGATTTGTCCTGTCCCTTCTGTTAAGTTATACAGATAAATTTCAATGCCATTTCCCTTTCTGTTCAATCATATCCCTTAATTTTACTTCAAAAACGAAGTAATAGGACCACCTACTGCCAATGATTATGTGACACCAAAGTGTAGACAAGCATTCTACAGACAAAATGGGTCCCAGGGACATAAAAATTAGCATGAGGCAACAGTGACCAAGAAGTTATTTTCTCTAGCTTCTTTAGGGATTTAGCTTTTCCCAAGCTAATTACCCATAATATTTAACAGATGAACTATTGCAGAATTTTTTAAAATTTTGAGTTCGTGTGCTAAAAGTGAAAGTTCAAGCTTTATGTGATAGCAATTATAACCTCCTTATTAAATGTATAACTAGATATAGTATATACAGCAAATACTAATCCATTTAATATGTTGACTGTCTATACTTAATTATGATAAACTCAATGTGCTATTATATAGACAAGCAAGATAAAAGCCTCCCTGAGAGATTTGTCAGTAGTTTTTTAAGAAGTGATATAGTTTGCTATAATTCTCTACTAACTTTAAAGTCTGGACATGAAACTGTCTTTTTTGTTTCCTGTTATAATCAGCCCTTTTTTTTTTTTTTTTTTTTTTTTTCCCCTTACCTCACATACTTACATCTTCTGTTTCTCTGGGACACAAGAAAGCACTTTTATTATTGACGTGAATGTGTGATTTGTATACCTTTCCAAGACTGAATAGGCCTGTGAATTTTATGTGGAATGGCTAAAAATATGCCTTGTCTCTTCATCTTCTTAGGTTGTATGAAAAGAAGAGGAAAAAAAAGTAACAAATACAAGTTGAAAAGAATAGTTAGCAACTCATAGGAGAGCCATTACAATTCATAAATGAGGGTTACACACTCAATCTCTTTCTCTTTTTATGTATAAAGTGAAATAGATAGAACTCCCACACATTTTTTCCTCCAGCCACTTTGAATATTGTTCACTCTTGTTCTCAGCTTTGCCAGTGATAAAAGGTTTATTCCACATATTCCCAGGTGATGGTAGAGCAAAAAGTATACCTAATGTGGCTGTCCAATGCATTGACATTCATATTTAGTCTCTAAAGTCAAGTCATTTCAGAGGAAAGGGAAGTACAATTTGCTATGTAATGCACTGAGACAATTCTATATCTCTCACTGTGTTTCATGACAGATCTTATAAAAGATCATAAATTACTATCTGTTGAAATATATGAATTTAATGGATTCCATTAATGCACACACCTGCACATAAAAGATTTTGCAAGCCAGAAGATGTGATCAGTCAAACAGCTTTAATAGTTATTAATTACAGTTGCTCACTATTTATTCCTCACCAACATAGAAATGTTAAGGTGTTTTAATACCTATACTCTTGGATGGCATGCATAAAACAGGAAAACAGACTTTTTTGACTTCTGTGTAATCAATCAGCCAGTTACCCAATGCTTTACACTCTTTGTTAGATATTTTCTGAGACAGGACCGTTATTTTTCTCCATATACTTCAGAAAATCATGGAGATTTCTGCAAAAAGCTTTCTGCTGTTCTTATTCTGTGTCATTTCAGCTGAATTCAGAAAGGTTTAGTTTGGGTTTAACTTCATAAAAGATTTCAGTATATGATTTAGATTTATTGTAAGTCTCATGAGATGCTTCAAAAAAGATAATCCATAATGTTGTTGCTTTGTCAAATGATTTGTTCTCATCCTAAAACATAACCTTTCACTAAAAAGTTAAACCCTCAAAAGTCAGGTATTGAAATTAATTAAAAACCCCAAGTATTACACAGCAGACCATTTAAAAATTGATGAGTCTGAGCTATTATATCAACAGTGCCAAATTCAATTAAAAATGTATCAAAAAACAGGACAAAGAATCCTAACAGACAAACAAGGTTAAACAACCCAGTAAGTATGGCCTCTGGAGTTTGAAATGAACACTATGAAAACCAGTGAATAAATTTATGTCCGCATCTGAGAAAGATTTTAAATATGGTCATACCTTTTGGTGTGTGATTGCTTTTAAGCAAACCAAATGGAACTTCACTAAGAGACAATGTTGCTGTGATCACAGCATACTCTTTGGTACTTGGAAGAAGTGGATCTATCCCTGACTTCCTCTTTGTGCCTTTGTTTTCTACCCTATGAAATAGATCAGTTGCATTCAGCCACAGATTTTGAAGTGTTTTGAGATCTGTTGGTATAAAATTAAAGACAGCATCATTAATACAGACCAGAGACTATCTTAGCCATTTGGATAATCTCTGACGTTACATTTATTGTATTTTTCCTTGTATTGTATGATAACGCAAAATACAAATAACAGCTGCAGTTTAAAGTAAAAATTACTTTAATTTATTCAAAACTCACAGTCACCTGAGTCAATGTAACAAAAGATGTTTACACAACATAATATTGCATACATACCTGCTAAAATAGACACAGGTTATTAGATTAGCACATCAGTGTCTTACTGTCCACACTAACACTCTCATTTTATAGCATATATGAGGTAACAACCTCCTCCTGACAAAAGCATAAAACTATTATGTGCTTTACCTGGTGCTAAAGTGTGAACAAAAGCAGTCATTGCTATTATTATCCTAACTGACTTTTGTAATTTGTGCAAATTCTACCATAACCCAAAATTGAAAAACACATTAGAAAATTTTGGTTGTGGTTTGGGGATTGTGGTTTTTTTTTGTTTTGGTTTGGTTTTTTTTGTTTTGTTTTTTTTTATTGTCGGATCTCTTTGGAATGGATTGTTTGCCATTTTATTTTTGATAAATAAATAGAAGTTGAGTATATTGTTGGACGCATATATATCACCACAGAATCTACTACTTGGTATCATGTTTTTTGGCTTTTTATTATTTGTTATCCTATTATGTCAAAACATGGTAATATTGACATTTAATTTTTGACACACATGAGATGAAGTGAAGGCAATGGCTGCAATTTTAGCTGTCATCAAGTTTGAGTTGTTGACCTGTACCTTAGATGCTGAGCTCCTACAATAACCAGCCTTCCCTATGAATCATTGCTCAGATGTTCTGAAATTAAGGAATTGGTAGGCATTGCTGAGCATAATCAACATGGGGATTTCCAAAATGAGAAGCCACTTTCAAGCATTGTTGTGGTGGTCAACCTAAATTACTAGCTTATCAAAAGGCAAGAATTTGGAGTGAAATGGATCTTCAGGAATAGCACTCCTGGTACTAGATTGTTATGCATGTTATCTACAGAAAAAAAACAATGGGGATAAAAGAAAAACTTCTTATATGAACACTTGTTATGATGAGGATCATTAAATAAAAATAAATGAAACTTATAAAGTTTGGTTTAAGGTTTTTTTTAAGAGTATGGAACTTTATTCCAAGTACCAACATGGCCTCTGTTAGTAAGCCTGACTGTCTGGATGTTTCAAAACTTTAAGAAGAGACTGATACAGAAACTTTAATAATATCAAGTCACAAAAAGTAGATGATAAGATGACTTAAATGCCATTATTAGAGCTAAAGTCATCTAAGCTTACCTTTTTGTACTTTTCTGAATATCAATCTGGATTTGTGACATTATTTCTTGACAACAGGAATGATTCAGAAACAGAGCTGTACGTCTCATTAATTCTGAGAGACGGAAATACTACTTAAAAGTACTTCCTATTCTGTTGAAAAATTTTGTCTACTTTGGAGATAAATTGATTGACATAATTCTAGAGCAAGACTTCCCACCTTGTTGACACAGTCTGAGAAGAATCTGATTCTTCATGAAGGAAGACTGTTACAAAAGAAGAAACCTGGATGCTGAGGGGAGATGGCAGAAGGACAAGTTTTGGATGCTGCTCTACCATAGGATACAAGATTGTAGTTATTTAGTGAAAATGTAAATGGTTATGCATGGTGTTATTTTCCTTAAAACAAATGAGTAAACAAAGTGGTAACTGATAAAGTCAAAAATACTTTGTAAAAAAAAGGCGATCTCAATGCAACAGACTATACTGATCAGTCCACCTTACCACTTTCTTTTTAATCTGTCATTAGCAACATGTTCCTTCATTCTTCACTAATGAATTTCAGAAAAACTACTCATCTTTTAAGCATAAAACAAGTCCAATTTGTCAAAAGAAAAAGAAAAGTGAGACTGATTCTCAGATAGTGCAGACTGACATAGTCCCATTAACTGTAATTAATCTATTCCAATTATCGTTATCTGAAGATCAAGACTTCCATCTGAATTAATGTTTTCGTTGATCTATTAATTGAAAAAAAGTCTGTCTGTGTGTCTAGCTATGTAGCTATCTACATAACATTTCTCTTTACATAGACACAGCATTTTCATTGAATACCTGGACAAAGCCTGTTGCATTTCTTACCATATTTGAAATTATGATTAAAAATAAACCTCTAACATTTTTTTTCTGGGAAGAAAACATTGGGTTTTATCACAGAGGGGGAAAAAGAAAGAAAGAAGGAAAGAAAAAAGAAGGGAAAGGGAAAAGGAAAGGGAAAGGGAAAAGGAAAGGGAAAGGGAAAGGGAAAGAAAAAAGAAAAGAAAAAAAAGAAAAAAGAAAGAAAAATAAAAAGAAAAAGAAGAAGAAAAGAGAGAAGAGAAGAGAAGAGAAGAGAAGAGAAGAGAAGAGAAGAGAAGAGAAGAGAAGAGAAGAGAAGAGAAGAGAAGAGAAGAGAAAAGAAGAGAAGAGAAGAGAAGAGAAGAGAAGAGAAGAGAAGAGAAGAGAAGAGAAGAGAAGAGAAGAGAAGAGAAGAGAAGAGA
>JANVCC010010235.1:4160186-4285990 GCA_025345505.1 Todiramphus chloris collaris
GAAGGGAAGGGAAGGGAAGGGAAGGGAAGGGAAGGGAAGGGAAGGGAAGGGAAGGGAAGGGAAGGGAAGGGAGAACCCAAATTCATTATTATATGTGTAACAGTTTGTAACAGTAAACTTTTCGATCATCCTGTTGCTAGTAAAAGGTTAAGAGTGATCAAGAAAGAGGGAGAAAATGCTCCTTTACTTTCCATGTATCACTATTCACTTAACTTAATTAAACAAGGAGAAAATCTGTCATGCTAATTTGGAAACATTGCTGAAATTACAGTTATTAATTTTCTTCTGGGTAACAGGGAAGAGAAAGAGAGGGTAGACAAATAGAGAACAGAACTATAAAGCTTGAAACAGTCAGTGGCATATGCAATTACTGTCAATGGAAAGAGTACAACATTGTGGAAAGAATCAGCACAAAGTTTCCATTCCATCTAAATCCCACATACATCCTTAAATTAGTTAAGAAGGCACACCACCTAGAGCTAGACCTATGTGTTAGCATTTGTTTTCCACATTTAGACCAGATCCCAGGCAGATTCAACCCAAGTTTTGTGTTTACTGTTAATTATTTAATTGGGAGAAAATTAGTCCAGTGTAAAAAACCAAACCAAACCAAACCAAAACAAAACAAAACAAAAAAAAAATCCATTACAACTGTCTGGACGTGTCCTGGGCAACTGACTCTAAGTGGCAGGAGGGTTGGACCAGATGATCTCCAGAGGTTCCTTCCAAACTCAACCATTGTCTGTGATTCTGTGAAAACTCAACCCTAATTTCACAAGATGCTTTTTCTCAACTCATACAAGCTACTAGATTTCTCTGGTGTTGAAATTTGGAAGGATAGTATCCCTTCAAGGAACGCATTGTTGATTTTACATATTTTATATATTTCTTTACTGTAAAGTAAGCTGGCTTTCAGTGCATGTTACCAGCAGTGCTGTCGCAGAGTTTGGCAGATAATGAAGTTTTAACAGTTTCATTTTAGGTGGAGAAAGTTTCTGATACTAGATTTTCATTTCATAGTGCTCAGATTTATGATAGATGGTAAAACCATATAGTAAGTCTTAATGTAAGTGTTATTTAATGACACTAGGCTTCTTGTTATTATGGGATCCATGAAGCTAACATTGCATCTCTCAACCTTGCTAGAAAACTTATTGAAAACCCAGTTGCAAGATTTTCATCACTGTGTTTTTTTAAGACATGCTTTTTCACATGGATTTTTCTATGTGCTTATCCACATATAGGTAAGGAAGCACCTTTATGAACACAGCCACTGGATCAATAGAAGAAAACATTCTGAAATAACTCTTCTAGTCCTTCAGTTGAAGGGTGGTCAGGATATCTATACCCAAATTAAGATATTGGAAAGTAGTCATTAGAGCCTTCCTTGAAAAGGAACACATAAAGTAGAGGAAAAACTTTAGTCTCATTCCTAAAATGACGGATGCAAAAGGTTTTTAAAAATACATATTTATATGCATTTATTTCAACAGGAGATTTAAATTAAAAACAAGCCTTAAGCCCTAAATCTGCACAATAACATAGTTTCTACTAATTTCAATTGCAATTAGCTACTCATGTGTGTAGGATGCTCCTTAGCAGTATTTATGTTATACCCTACTTGCTTTGCTAGCACTAAGAGAAGCTTGTCTAGTTGAGCAATCAATGAAAAAATTCAGTCGTGGTGTGCTCAGGATGTTCTGAATCCTTATTGTAGCACACGACTGGAAATTCCTGCAAATACTGCATTTCTATGCCCTGATCTGGTCACCACATATGTTAAATGGATAGTCAGTGAAGTACCTACCTAGATCAGATCATATTACTCACCCTCCAAGGCTCAGACTATATGTATTTTTCATTTTGCAAAATACTGAGCAGATGGACCTTGACTGTCAAAAGCCTTCAGCAGTCAATATACTGAGTTCTTTGTAATGCCTTTCCTGATACAGGAAAGGGGGAAAAAAAGAATAAAGACAGTATTTTAGCATCTCAGTTATACTCCACCTTTAATGAACTCCTCTACAGACAATTCACTGTCCATTGGATTCAGCTTTTGAGTGGAATAAAAGCCCAAAACTCTTGTTTCTTTCTGGTTTATAAGAATGGGTTCATATGTATGGCCCAGTTAGGCATAGCTTTTTCTTATAGAAAATTTATATGAATGTAAAAATAAGAATAGACATAAATGTCTATATACTCATGCAGAAATACATGTGTATTTTTGTGTGCTTGTATATATACATATTCCATCTGTGTATATTTTTAAATATGCAAACAGAATCCTTTTTACTCTCTCAGTAGAAGTTGTTATAGTCTCCCATAGCAACAACTCATAGATAAAGAATTTCACATCTAACCAAATTGTACTTTGAGGACATTGCTGACTGTTATACCAACATTATAGGTCTGATTTAAATCCACAGAATTAAGGAAGTTCCCACTGCAAGTCTAACTTCGGTTCACCAGGCTATGATATAGCAACACATATGGCAAATAACATCATGTCCTCTTCTTTTTGACATAGAAAAGTGAGTTACAGAGTGACTGGGAGAATTTATGCCAAATTTCCTAACTTTTGTGGGTTTAAATTTCCCCCTAAATGTTAATATTGCAGAAACTGGTGTTCTGATGTTTGAGGAGATATCCAGTCCGGCAGCAATTATATTCCATTACTCTTGCTTTGCGGGAATTTCTTTTCCTAAAGGGTCAGTTCAATTGAATAGCATAAAACAGAAAGACACTTCCTTCTGGCAGGACAGGTGGAAATTTTATGCTCCAGGACTGTTCAATAATGATCTTTGGCTGCATTCGTATACACAGACACAGCAGCTAGCTATTAATGTGAAGACATGCAGCATGAAAAATATAATTCATGACTCTCTGCCCTTACACACACACTCTTCACTGGCAGAAACTCTTCAACACTTGTCTACACTATGAGCACATAGTTTCTAATTCAACTTCCAGCCCCCAGAAAGTAACACCGTTATAACCATGTTTCTTCTTAGGAGACAAGCAAACTTAAACATCACAGTTTATAGTCAGACTAAATGGTTTATAGTCAATGTAAGAGAAGAAAGTCATAATCTCATTTCCATGATAGTTCTTTTTAACTCGCATTATTTTGAACTCTCAGTTCATGTTTTTGTGGTAGTGTAACATTCCTGTATAGGGTGCCATGTTTGCTTAATGTTTTCTAATTGCGGTGCTTGGGACTGTGGTATGAGAAATGATGTGTACAAGTAAAGTAACATGAACTTTGCTCCTTTTGAAAGCTCTTAGAAATACATCAGATATTTTACCATTAACAGTAAAGAAAGAACTAATTGACCTTAAACCTATTTAATCTTCATAGAAATAAATTTTAAAAAATCAGTATCATATGAATCAGAAGAAAAAAATAATATTAAAATGTCCCTCAGCGTGCCTTAGAAGACAAGAGCATTTTGTGTCATGTAAAACTCATTAACTTCTTTGAAGTTGAAAGTTTAAAAGGATGATAAATTTCATATATTGCAATGTGTTAATAAATTGCTTCCTACTACAATTTCTTCAGTGACCTCATCTCTTTCTAAACAGGCCATGCTCAAAAAATATCTTTAAAATTGTTAAAAAGAAACCAAAACACACAAACAAAAAAAAACAACCTGAAAAAGCAGAGACTTTTATTTATATTTAATTATTTTATTTTGTGCTATAACTTTGTTATAAAATAATTACACAAATTAATATATTTTACTTCTGATTCAGATTAATCTTTTAATAAAAAAAAAAATCAGTTTTGAAAATTCAGTGTTTAAGCTTGATGTTAACTTTTTTCAGACACTGACATCCAGGAACTGGATGCTACATGTCTTCTAGTGCTAAGCCTATTCCTCCACAGTATCAACTCTAAATTTCTCCTGGGTTTCGACCTAAGTTGTAAATGTGTCTGTATTTTTAAGACACAAGGAACTACTTCAAACCTGGGGCTGGTGTCCAAGCCAAATGGTGCTTCTGTGCTCCCATTAATGTTGATTACAGTCAACAGAAAACAGCCTTCTTTGTCCTACCCCTGTGTTTCCTCTCTTAATAAGACTTTAAAAGTCAGGTTTTACAAACAGTTGGTCATGGAATATAATGTGGACCAAACTGACTTATCCATGTGACACAGATGATGCATTGTGTGACCTTGGATGAATAATTTCTTTCTCTTCTGTGAAGCAGGAATGATACTTCTGCACTTCAACTGTAAAGACATAATATGAAAATAGCTGCACAGATGACACACAGGTTGTTTCAGTGTTTCATCTCTGAGACTGGCCAGTAGCAGGTTTGGATAGAAGATAAGACAAACAGTAATACTTTACTTAGCTACCCCTTCTCAGGGTCTGGCAATATGACAAAATCTTTAGGATTTCTAGAGCCAAACTTTGCATATATGCTGTTTTGCTTAACATTTTGTAAAGGACTTTTCCTGAGTTCAGCAAATGAATTTACCTAAAAGTAATTTAACACTTTTATAGTTTTGGCCCACACTACATTTTGTGGCAATAAGTCCCACAGCTGAATTATCTGTTCTGATAAATCATGACACAGTATAGAAAAACAAAGCAATTTAGTTTTGCTTGCCTTAATCTGCATGTCTAATAGATAAATGTGTAAGAAGTGTTGAATAAATGGTAAATATTATCAAAGCCTCATATTTAAACTAAGAAATCATTCTTATACCTTTGCTAATATTTTTTAAAACAGTAACAGGCATATCAAAGCATAAAACTGAAATAGACATGACTCAGAGAATATATTTATGTCAGAATTTAGGAGGGAGAAATTAATAGGTCTTTCTGTATTTCTTCCCATATCATGAACAAAATTATATTGCAAAATTTCCTCTGAAATAATGTTCATCTTCAGAAGAATAGGAAATCTTATAAATAATTTGAATATTTTTCACTCATACCAAATAAACTACCTAATTAGGACTTGAACTTCTAGAACATTTTTTACTTGACCAGACTATGCAGTGATTGAAGATCTCTTCTATGAATTCACTTTGGTGAGGCTTAGGAGCTGCCTAGCATGAGCCACATCTGCAGCCTCCTGCAGTGATAGGAATGTCAGGGTAACTGATGCTCTTTGCAGACAGATGACTAGAGTTCACCTCTGCTTTGGTGATATCAGTAGTAACTGAAGACACACAACAATAAAAATATTTTTTTATATAACCTTAAGAATGACCCTACAGGTCATCTAAATTAACTCTGAGCCCTCAGGGAGAACTTTTTGGATCTGACCCACTGGTTCATCAGCATGTCCTCTTACCTCTTTTCCCATTTCCTCCTTCACCCTGTTCCAAGGGAAGATCTGCTCACAAAGAAAATGGATTATCTACTTAATCTATATGACATCATAACTTATTTTTGAAAAGATAGTTTTTAAGATAAGTGACTGAAATAATTTCATACACTCAACTTATGCCCATGGCAATTCAGTTCTACCCATCTTTTTCTCATAAAGCCCATTAATATTTCATTCCATTGTTTTATTTCTTTGTAGGTCTTCATAACTTATAAGCTCTTGCAAGACACAAATGATGTGAAATTATAATTGTCTTTCCTAGATTCTCAGGCTGTCATGCTACTGTCCCGGTACTAGGTCATTCAGTAAAAACTAGAGACTGCGTTCACTTCTTACGCTCATAAAGGGATTTGTCTACCCTGTCTTAGATGTCAAACAATTAGATGTCTAAATATCACTACATCAAGACTGCCTTTCTTGTGGGCATGTTCAAAAGGAGATTGATTTCATCATACAAGAGGAGTGAGAAAGGGCAGATGCTTTTTTCTGTGGAGGTGTCAGTAACATCTCCACTTCCATCTTTCATGGCATTTATCCAGTTTACAATGTTTCGTATTCTCATCTTCAGAGGAAATAAGCAGTATTTAGATAGCTATCCAAATGTAAAACATTGACTGTTGGGGGACAGATGCAACATCCAGCACATCAGGGTCCTTGTTTCTAGCCCTTCTAGGCACTAGTCTGACCCTAGTAGGAATACACCTGTTACGCAGACAGAAGCCAATCCTGATGTCTGCTTTCAGGCACAAGCCATTCTAGGCTGCAACAACAGTTTTGTCCAAGTGAGACATGCAGGATTCAGCCCTAGAATGAAGTTAGAAGCTCTCTCATGACTGTATCTTAATGAACCTGAGAGATGATAATATTCTGACAGCAGAGAGGAGAGGGAAGGATTAAAGGGCAAAGGGAAGTGATGAGGGTAGATCAGCATGGAGGGCAAATGGATTAATGTGCTTCACGGAATACTTACACAATGTGAATGAAAATGCCCCATTGACTGATATCATGCACTAATGTACACTGTGTAGCTTCTGTTCTGCTAGATTCCCTCTTTTTTATTGTCCCTTCAGCAAATCCTGGTTTTATTTGCAAACTCTTCCTGACACAAAAGCTTCTGATAGATTTTTAAACCCTGGTGTTTTCCAAAGCAAAACCACACTGTTCTCCCACTGCCTCTTCTCTCATTTCTGCATTTTAGTTTCTGGAGGCATATCCTTTGCTCAGGTTCTGCAGAGAATATCCATATATGGGAGTGAATCTCTCAGAGAGAGAAGGGTCAAACACTTGCAGAATCTCCACTGTCTTTCAGCAAAGGAGTAGTTTTAGCTCAACTTTTATTTCAAGCCCTAAACTTTGAACAATTCTTATAAAATTCACTGGAAAGAAAGTTTCATAGACAGTGCTTATACACTCAGTTGCACATACATGAGCCAGTTCTAATAAGGGCGCCACAAAGCTGAAGCCAACACAAATTTTGTTAACACATGGCACAGGCAGCGACAGGACACAAAGTCTATTAAATGTATAGGTACTTCATTTAAGAAGTCCTTAGCTGACATTAACATAGGTTATTAAGGAATGCTCATGATGTTCTGACTCTGCTTTTTACTTATGCTTAGGCTGATTTTAAAAAAAAAAAAAAAAGACTATTGGATTAGCTCAACATGTACCCCAGTTCTTTGTAACCTTTGTTTTCATTTTGTTTATTAATGTAAAATGCAAGATAAGTAAGCCTGCTTAAAGATACATATATATATATATATATGTGGTCATTTAGGTTTAACTCATTGCTAACATGACTGCATTTCTACTGGAGCATAAGTAAAACTTTTCTACATTGGCATCAACAAGACAAGGTAGGAATATCCCACATTAGCAGAAGCTGCCTAGTTTTATTTGCATGTTATCTTTCGTTTGTTTGCTCATGAACGCTTTAAGTAGCAGCTGTTTAACCTTCCTCTCCCTTACCAATAAAACAAACAAAAATCTCATCTTCCAATAACTCGAAATTGACTTTTCAAAGGACTTTTAAGTATCCTGGCAGTTGGCCACAGTGTTGCTCATCTGACATCATGACACCAGTAGTGTGAGAAACAAGTGCAGTCAGTAATTTGACTTAAATTCCTGACCTTTCCAGTTGCCACCTACTCCACTGATAGAGGGAAAAAAAAAAACCCAAAAAACCAAAAAAATTACAATTAGCAATTGAGCAGCTCTGCAGCCAAGGACTTGAAATTGTTTGTTGATGAGAAGCTCAATATGCCCTGACAATGTGTGCTTACAGCCCAGAGAGCCAATTGTATCCTGGGTTGCATCAAAATAAGCATGACCAGAGAGTCAATAAGGGTGATACTCTTTCTACTCCATTGTCAGGAGACACAACCTGTAGTACTTTATCCAGCTCTGGGGCCCCCAGAATAAGAAAGACATGGACCTATTGGAGTAAATCCAGCGAAGGGCCACAAAAATGATCAGAGTGCTGGAACATCTCTCCTATAAGAACAAGCTGAGAGATTTGAGGCTGTTCAGGCTGGATAAAACTCCAGGGAAACAGAATTCTAATACCCTTCCAGTACATAAAAGGAGGGCTACAGGAAAGATGGGGAAGGACTCTTAACCAGCAATTGAGCAATAAGTCACGGTGTAATTGTTTTAAACTGAAAGAGCCTAGATTTAGAGGAGGTATCAGAAAGAAATTCTTCAGCATAAGGGCAGTTATACATACATGAGAACAGGTTGCCCAGAGAAGTTGTGAATGTCCCATCCCTGCAAGTGTTCAAGGCCAGGTTGAATGGGGTTTTGAGCAACCTGGTCTAGGTTGGTGTCCCTGCCCGTGACCAGGGGGTTGGAACTAAATGGTCTTTAAGATCCCTTCCAGCCCAAACTATTCTGTGATTTTATGTGCTGAGGTGAGAATTAGGTTTCCTATTTCATGAATATTTTTTTATTCTTTCAATTTGCTCCTAATCCAAAACTCAAATAAATGAAAATGGAGTTATAAACTTTTATTGAAGGAAATATGTCACAAAATGGTGAAGTTATAAATTTTGTTGCAGAACTATTATGAAAATATATTTTTGTCTCATTAAAATATTTGATTTTACTTTTAAGTAACATTTTTCAAAACTCTCTGTTTTACATGGAAAAAACCCAATTAATAGAAACTACATGCAGATGGTCTTTTTTTCTGACCTATTCTAAAACTGAAGATTTGTTACTTTCATCTATTTCACTTCTTTCAGGTGGAGTCTTCAAACATTAACAAACTTAGAAAAAAATGACTATGAATTTAACTATTGACTCAATATTATTTACCCCAATCAGCACACAAAAGTATAGGACTAAACTTTGGATGAAAATCACAACATAATAATCACAACAGCAATAAAACTGAATGTTTGAAAATTTTCCCTTTTATATTTAATTTTATCTAAAATAGAGGATATAGTACACTCAATGTTGAGGACAGTGGGGACTGTTGTCAAAGGAAACAAGAAATAATCCAAAGAATTTTTCTCTGATGAATCTGATGCCTGCTCTAAAAAGTTAATGAAAAGTCTCTCCATTGAATTCCATGGGCTTTGGATCAAGCCCCAGATAATCTGTTCAGCAAGAGCAACTAAAATAAATTGGGAAAAGGTTCTCTGCTTTATGAAGTCATTTTAAGGGAGGTAATGGAACAGCTGTTGCATACATAAAACACACATGTCCCTTCAGAAATGCAGTTGGGCAGAGCCTTGCTGCACAGCACGAGTCACGGACATCACCCGACAGCTTCTCTGGCTGAACAGACCACTAACCTGAGTGTTAACCTCACAATGACTCCCCAAATCCCTCTGGCCCCTTAAAGGGAAAAACAGCTTCATTAATTCCTCACACAAACAGCCAGAACATAAACACAACATGCTCCATTAAAATGGTCAAATTAAGCAAGTAGCGAACCTTTTCTGTATCATGTCAACTTTAGTGGTTTCATTTTGCTTTTTGTTTTCCTTTTCTTTCCCATTTTTGGTTTGCATGCTCTAATGTTCAGGGCATCCAGGTGGATACTTAGTTAGAACTAACTTTATTTTATATAGATCATTGCAGCTGTGTTTCAAGGACTTGTTTCTTTCTCCTGGCTGAATTTTAAAGTGACCACATGGAAGCCAAAAATGATGCATCAAATATTGTATATATAAATTATTGCTGCTCTTTGAATGGTTGTGCTGAAAAAAACATATCAGAATTTTTCTCTTTCTACTTGGAAAAAATTCTCCCTCTCCGGTGATTTTGCAGCATAAAGCCCAGTGAAAAGTACAGCAGATAATTTAGCCTTTTTTTCTAGTACTTTATATTTGTTATCAAGCTGTTTGAATATATTTCAGGTAAAATACTACAGCCATAGCTGAATCCCTCTAAGACCTAATTCTGCACTGAATCTTTGACAACTTTCGCTTTTCTTGTTGGTTGCATATTAATTTACCGTTTACATGTTTGTGCACATGTGTATTGATACAGTGTTACAAAGACTGTGAGAGTAGGACAGATGGACACATTATCTATCTATCTATCTATCTATCTATCTATCTAAAAACTTTTTTTCATAAATAATCACTGAAGGACAATTCATACTTCCTGAGCTCCAGTTCACTTACTTAGACAAAAGTTCCCCAGGAGAGTAGATCTACCCAGTAGAAGAAGTGTCTTGTGTTTCTTATTGCTGTGGATTGACTTTTGTTTCTTTTTTTTCTGGCCAACCCACTATAATGACTCATGCTTTTAATTAACCTTGCCTGATACCCTCCTATGCTCCACACACTTCTAATTCAGCCAAGTCCTGTGGTAATAGGGTGTGTTTCAACTTCAACAGTTTTTTGCAAGACACTGTTTAATCTTGTGGGGTACAGTTTGATATATTTCATATTAGCTAACAGTAAAGAACTTGTAATCAAGAAATATTTTCTAGATGAGCAATTATGGGAAACAGAAGATGTACTGAATGGAAGATGCCCAGACTTTTACAAAAATAAGTTATTTTAATAATCTAAAAAATATACCAAATTTAGAGTTTAAGCCTTTTGGAGAAATGGAAAGCCTTGAGATGTAGTGTATGATGACCAAAGTAGAAAGTGTTCTCAGAATCAACCATGGGACAGCCAGCAGGGCATGGTGATAGATTTTACTGGTTTTATAAATTTGTCAATGTCTTCTTCTATAGGAAGTTAGGAAGATTGGACCAGAATAAGGAAAATCAGCACCCTTGGTCATACAGTTTATTCATCTCCAATAAGCAAGAGTACTTGCAATCGAGAAGTTGGTCCAAGAGCAATAATATTATATGACCTCTAGGACAACTCATTTGTGGCCATGTAAAACCTTCTGCAACATTACTAATAACAATTAGGTTGCTAGAAGTGATGACTTTCTTAGACTCTGGGTGTGTTCTCTTTTTTAATCGGTAATGTGAAAGCTTTTGGAAAGTTGTTTTACAACTTATAAGGAGGGGAGGAAATAGTCTGATTTAATTTATTTTCTCTTTAAAGATTTATCTTTAATGCAGAATTTAAGCTAACAAAAGAAAAAAAAAAACAAACCAAAAAACAAAAAAAACCACATTTTTTGACCTGAGTAGACTCATTTTGGTTTACTCATCAAATCCTTGTCCTATTTAAAGTGGAGAAATGTCAAAGTATGAAATACTGTGGGAAAGAAAAAGCAGTATTTCAGCCAATCATAGTAATAATTATAATAATAATAACAACAGCATTAAATGCATTGAGAACTTAATTCAACACTTATTTATTGAAAATTCTTAAAAGTTGAAACATTTGACCTGCAAGTAAAATATGTTCTTTATCATAATGCATTTATGAAACTACAAGAATTTATCTTCATATAAAGTCTAACTTAACAAAATAATCATGGAACATTTTACATTTAAAAGTTATACTCTTATGTGAATTTTATCGATAAATTAATTTGAACAGCCATTATTATCTGAAAAGGAATGAGCTTTACTGTATCTCTTCATGTCATTAAAATACCTTTTTCCAATGCACAGAAAAGTTCTGTTTAGAGCTAAAGTAATTACTGCAATGACACATGATCTGAGAAAAACGTATGAAATAGGATGGCATACACTACGTTAGGCATATTCCTTACCTGTTTGCAATAGAACATACTTCTTTCTCTGAAGAACTCCTTTGAAAAAGGAAGGACTGACCGATCTAGTGTCCTTGTGTGATGGAGTCACTACACTAGTTGACAAGGAAAGAGCTATGGATGTCAACTATCTGGACTTCTGTAAAGCCTTGACTTGGTTCCCTACAATATCTTTCTCTCAATATTGGAAAAATGTGGATTTGATGGATAGACTGTTCAGTAGATAAGAAATTGGTTGTATAGTTGTATCCAGAGGGTGCTGGTCCATGGCTTGATGCCCAGAGGGAGATCAGTGACAAGTGAGGTCTCTCATGGGTCTATACTGAAAGCAGTGATGTTAAATACCTTCATCTATAACACAGACAGTGGGATCGAATACACCCTCAGCAAGTTTGCAGATGACATCAAGCTGAGGGGTATGCATGACACACCTGAAGTACAAGATACCTTCCAGAGACACCTTGACAGTCTTGAGAAGCGGAACTTCATGAGATTCAAGAAGGCCCCATGCAAGATCCTACAAGTGGGTTTGAATAACCCCTGTTATCAACACAGGCTGGGGGATGAATGGATTGAGAGCAGCCCTGCAGAGGAAGAATTGTGGGTTCTGGTGGATGAAAAGCTGGACATGAGCCAGCAATATGTGCTCACAGCCCAGAAGGCCAATCACATCTTGAGCTGAATCAAAAGCAGAGTGGCCAGCAGGTCAAAGAAGGTGATATTGCCACACCACTCTGCTTTTGTGAGATCCCCTCTGGAGTACTGCATCTATGTCTAGACATGGACCTATTAGAGCAGGTCCAGAGGAAGACCAAGAAAATAATGAGAGGACTGGATCACCTCTGCTGTGAAGACAAGACTGAGAGAGTTGGGATTGTTCAACCTGGAGAAGAGACGGCTCCAGGGAGGCCTCACTATGGCCTTCCAGTCCCTGAAGGGGCTTTTCATGGCCTTTCATTACTTAAAGGGGCCCTGTAGGAAAGATGAAGACAAACTTCTTAGTAGGGCCTGGTGTGATAGGTGGTTTTAAATTCAAAGAAGGGAGATTTAGACTAGATACAAGGAAGAAATTTTTTGTGATAAGGGTGGTGAAACACTATCCCAGGTTGCCCAGAAAGGTTGTAGAAGCCCCATCCCTGGCAAATTTCAGATCAGGTTGGATAGGGCTCTGAGCAACCTGATCTAGTAGAAGACTTCCCTGCTCTTTGGAGGGAGTTGGACTAGATGATCTTCAAAGGTCACTTTCAGCCCAAAGTACTCTATGATACTGTGTTTCTATGATTCTATGAGTCTATGACTGGCAGTCCAAGAAAATGTTATCTCTCACACAGAGATGAAAAGTGATATATTGTCAAAGAGAAGCATAGTACACAAATGGATGCAGTTTTCCTAGTTTCTATCAGATTTTCTAACTATCTTCTTTGTGTGTCACCTGTTAGTCTCATAGAAATTTAAATTCCTTACTGTTTTAGACAACTTGGAGAAGATACCTGAGAAAAGAGGATAATTCCTGTAGGTGCCTGTCTAGTTAAGGCTCTAAATTGTATTTCTGTTATTAGACACTGCTAGAGGGGACCCTAAATT
This sequence comes from Todiramphus chloris collaris, assembly GCA_025345505.1. NCBI lineage: Eukaryota > Metazoa > Chordata > Aves > Coraciiformes > Alcedinidae > Todiramphus > Todiramphus chloris. Next base: position 4,173,258 of record JANVCC010010235.1, read on the forward strand.
TCTCCTGAGAGAAGTAAAATGTGTAAACACCTCATATGAGTGTCAAAATTTAGCTAAAATTAATCTGGGCTTTGGTCAAACCATATAAATAAATCATTACAAACCACATGTGCACTTTTAAGAGAGATAATGCAGACATGTATGCTCCTCACTGAATCTGTTTTTATCTTCATAGTCATTTTCTGGGATATAAAATCTGTGCATAACTGTAATCCATAATATATAGAGCTGAGTGAGATGGTATGTAGTGATTTCTCTTTACTTCATTTTTGTCTTTGCAAATAAGGAGTTTTTAATGTATGTTGCAGAACGTCTTCCATCCCTGTTGTGATTGATGGCTAGCAAACTGTTGGGGACTATTCCAGTTGGTGGGTAAGAAACACCATCTCGTTTATCTTTATATCATATCTGTTGCAAATTAAACTAAAAACATAGAGTTTGCACACTAAAATGGTTACACTGCGGAGCAATGTGCCTATAAAACAGCATGCTAACAAGCACGACATGATAAATGAAATGCAATAAACTTCTACAATTTCAGATTCTCCCAGAGGCAGATGCCGAGGCTATCACCTGTTGAGCTTCATTTGGTGACAACATAACAGTATCTCCAAGAAAGAACTTGCTGGGCTTGCTTTATAAGAAGTGAGTGGCTACTAATGCACACTTGGTTAACTTCACACATGCTGCAACTGAGATAAGATTTGTAATTCAAACAACCAAATGCACAGGCAGTGGTAGTTTGCTTGCTGGATTACTGCTGCTCCTGAACAGGAATGATCTGTTTTCTTCAGCAGATGGCAGCAGTACAGATACAAGCTAAAAGCTGTACTCCAAAAGCTGTTTGTAAAATAAAGCTGCTCTTTTCATGTACTATCTCTATTGTAAGTGTAACACCTCAGCATCTAGCAGTCAGATGTTAAACCTCATCCCCAGCCTTAATAGGGACATAATTCATGTGTGTAGAAAAATTTGCTTTAAAAAAACAAAGGGAGGGGGTGGGCTTTACAGATCAATTCTACTTTTCTTTTGCATGACAGTAAACATTTATTAGCATTAACCACCTAGCTGTACGTACAGATATATTTTTCCTCATAAGGTGTCCCCTGAAACTACTCAAAAGGCTTTTCATTAACTCTATGACTCTCTTCACAAAGATATCAGTAGAGCACAGTTGAAAGGGGAAGAAGCAAGGAATGCCTGAAGGATTTATTTGTCCTCCATAAAATGTGTCTGGTTGGACCACACAAATAAACACTAATTTGACCAATGTGGATATTTCAGTTGACTATTTCTAAAGTATCAGAAATATTTAAATGTCCCTTTCAGCATCCCTGCAATGCTGTACCTGGGTCTTTATTTGTAGCTGGGACTTTATTTTTGAAGGAGGAGACAAGAAGAGTGGTGATTTGCTAAAGATACTCTGAAGTGTCATAAAAGTGAAGTCTAGCCCTTGGTGATCCTGCTCTTAGGTGCAAGAAACTTGTTTTCAAATTCCTCTACCTTGTTTAGCATGGCAAATTGTGTCTACTTCCACTCCAGTGAGTGCTCTAGCCCTAGGGCAATGAAAATACAGTTGTGTATTCAGTCTGGTCCAGTAAATATTTCATTACTTATACATAGAGGTTGAATGCTGGGAATGCATCATGCACCTTAGATGCAGGTAAGAAGCAAATGGAGGCTTCCTACATGTTACAACTGACTTGCTGCAGCATAAAATTGGAACCTCAGATTTATACATTCTATATTCCCTAAAAATTTCCTGAGGCAATCAGGTTCTTGTGCCTTTAAGATTTCTGCCTTTTACACTCATCACAAGAAACAGAATAGTAGATCTCTGGAGCAAAAAAACATATGTCTCTCAGGGAAAAGCAAAGCCTAAAATGAACAAAGGAAAACAATCACTATTTTTATGGATAGATCACATTCTGAATATTTATTTATTTATTTGTTTGTTTATTATTTAAAATACTCTGTGTTAGTATTTACTTCTGTGACAGATTATTGTGATTTTTTGAGATGGGGAATTTCCTAGGTGAAAAAACCCAACTATTACTCTACTTTTCGACAAAGCTCAGATGCATATGATGAGAAATGGTAAATAGTTCAGAGGTTTAAATACCATGGGATACATTGAATAGTGCGGAAATGTTCCTGAAATTTGTAGCTGAGTTTTTTACCTCTGCATTCATTTTTTCAGGCGCTTAGGTACTGCAAGTGCTTTTGCCTTTCCTTGCTATATTTTACATAGCTGGTTTGTATCTGAAGTCATTTTCTGCAGTCTACAGTAACAATATTAACTAACTTTTAAAAAGTTTTCCTTTGCTTTTGAACCATGATAATTGCTGGCCTAATCATAAAAAAATAGTTATCATCTGTGGTGACAGCTTATAAACATAAATGTTCCCTTCAAGCAACTATAGGTAAGGACAGATAAAAAATTGAATCTTAACATCTTGTATTGATTGCTAGGTCAATCCTGCTCTTGAAACAGTAAAATATGAATGAGCAGCCTTTGAACAGAATAAGATACTAGGTACCTTTGATCAAATCTGAAATGCATTTCTGCACCACTACTCACTAAAAAGAACAAATAGAGGATAACCCTCAGATGATCAACCCTGTATCCACAAGGGCTTCATCTGTGTAGCCTAAAAACTAAATATATATTGACCAAATGACAGGTTTCAGAAGATCTGATCATTGTGATTCATTCAAGGGACTAAACAACAGAAAAGGACAAGTTTATTTAGATCATTCCAAAGGGACTGATTCACAATTAATAGGATGAAATTAAGCAGAGAATTTTGTAGACTGGACATCAGAAAATACTTAATTATGGAGTCATCTGTCAGATTGTGAATGAGTCTGTAAGAGAAGACAAAAGAAATCCCACTGCTCCCATAATACTGGATATGGTAGGGTGCTGGTGAATACAATAAACTTAAGAGAACATGGTGGATAGAGGAAATCCCTAGGGAAAATGGAATTTTCAGGTTTGGATAATAATATGATTATTTTTTTCAAAAACATAGAAATTATAACTGTAGTGCATCAGGGGAATTTATGTATCTTTTGACTTCAATTTCCCTTTTAGCTTTTTGATTATAGATATTTGACACTACATATGTTTCTCCTGTACTGGCAGGGTGGGTTGGACTTGATCTCCAGAGGTCCCTTCCAACCCCTACCACTCTATGATTCTATGATTCTGTGTCTAACCGTTCTCATTTTGTGATTCCATGGAGAATAAATCCAGATGAGGTGTGATGCAGGAAAAATGAAATTACTGATGTGACCACTTCATGACACTGCATGGAGGCAAAAAGCCTGTGAATAGCAACATGTACTGTGCATTTCAGAAATAATAAAAAATAAAATAAAAGAAACATTTCAAGTGGATTTCAGCAAAAGCACTTGAAAGTGATCTGAAGGTTTGTGAGGGGGTTTAACAATTTCTCTTTTTTCTTTTTTTATTAGTATTATTATTAGCTTGAAACTGTCCTTTATCTAGCCCTTTTCTCTGGTCTCATGATTAACTTTTACATGTTCCTCTGGGTCCTGAAGTCAACATTATTTTTCTCGGATGAGAAGGGCTCATGAGGAGGAGAGGGCTTTCAATGAGTCCTCTGTGTCCTGAGACCTGGAGGAACATGTTGCTGATGGTTTGGTGTTTCCTCTACTTGGATCCACTTGACACTATAAATTTTCTCTCACACAGTCAACTTTCATTTATTTTGTGTCCAGCTAATATTTGAATGTTGTACACTAATCTCCCTTCACCCAATATCAGAAAGAGTGATTAATTTCTATGCAGTGACTATAGAGGTCTGTTAGCCTTCTGTTGTATATGGCACTCACAAACCTAAGCTATAACAACCTAGATAATAGTCACTTAACCAGAAGGCATATACTGTCAGACGTAGAGCAAAGTAAGACCATCTCAGGTCAGTACAAACCTGGACAAGGCCTGAGATCTTGCACTGTCAGGTCCTGACCGTGTCTGTTGCTTTTTCCTGGGCTAAAGGTAAGATGCAATATTTCCTTCCACATCCTTCCTTCCAAACTAAATCTGTATAATTTGAGCACTTAATATTATCCACAAACAAATGTACTACAAATTTCTCAGAGATGTCAGAATTTATATGTATTTCACACCATTAGCAATGACAGCATTCCAGAAAGGTTAGGGAAAATGAAGAAAGTGAGATCATTAGGATGGACACGTTGCTGCTAGACTTCAAAAGGATTAGGTCTAGTAAAGTTTTCTGGCTGTCATTTGCATTACTGACACTGTCTGGGGCAAGTCCACACAAGCTCAGTAGACTATTTTTAGCCAACTTCTTAGTCTCCTTTGACACACCTGAAAGGTGTGGGCAGGGGTATCTGCTTTCATTTCAGAAATGGAGATCATTTTAATCCCTTTAAAATGAGCCTGAATTGCTCCAGTTTAACACATATTACCATGTGAAGCTCCAGAAAATATGGCAGTCAGAATTAATATCCACTCTATTTTTCTCATCTGGTTGTAAAATTCATAGCAAGAGAATGATAAAACAGCATTAGTTGTTGTTTTAAGATCCTTTCCAAATAGAAATTTGTACTCAATCTATATAACTTCAAAAATTAGAAGGTCAGGCAATAACATTTCTTTAAGATAGTTTGAGTCTGTTCCAGTCTTTCCCTAGTGGAGGAAGCCTGGGTTCTTGACCTCTGTACCAGAAATAAATTTAAGCAATATCTCACCTCATCTTTCTTTGATTACTTTGAAAAATCATTGATTTTAAAGGAAGATATTTTTTTAATGGAAGATTTTTTTAATGATACTGGATTTGGAAAAGAGGTTTAGCTGCCTGTTACATTGAAGAGAAATATAACCTTCAGATGAGTTCTGAACCACACTTCTTTTTCTTCTCTATGCACAAAATAATTTGCATTCTCCTCCTGGCAAGGCAAGAAAACAGACAGATTGATAGGAAAACAGGTTTCCTGGATGACTGTTAAAGATGTTTGTTTGATTTGTGCAGAGCATCATGAAGCCAACACAGGACAGGTAATGGAAAAACATAGGAGAAGGAAACGGCAATTTCAAGGTGCTCAAAAACCTGGCTTTGGAGCTCTCATGGGATTGCTCTCAGTTGATATTCACACTAACTGCATTTTAATTTTCTTAAAATATTTTTATCATCGAAAGCAAAAGGGAAACGAAGACAAGGCAACTAACATACCTATAGTCAGGCCTAAACTACAGAACAATTGTAGCATTTGTTTTCCAGACTTGGAACATTTTTTCTTACCTGAAAACAATGGTGGTTTCTTTGCTTTGATAGCTAATTTTACAGAAAGGTACAATAGCATCTCAGGACAGATTGTTTAGTCTGAGCTGAACAACTGAGCTCCCTATATAGTCAGTCATGGGAGATTAGTGCCTCTGGAGGGCAATTCATCCTATTTTATGATGGGTATTTAAGAAGATCTACCAAAAAAATGATTCCTCTTAGCTATATCTCTCTATTAACTATGGAATGTCTAAAGGAATAACTTAAATTAGACATTTAACTTCAAGAGAGATAAAAGCAGAGGTGAGTCCCACCCCTTGTTACTGTATGATATATGTCCTCATCATTCAGAAAAATTATGTTCAACTAGAGATAAAGATTTGTCGGTGACTGGACTGGCCTTTATGTGGCATCCTTCCCACCAAGCTCATCTACATAGAGGACTTGGCCTGCTTAACTCTCTGGGACTTTTCAATTCATTCCATTAATACAGGATTCACAGCTCTTACATAGTTGTAGATACAGGGTGTTCTAGTGAAACAACAGTGTCAGGAATAAATTCTGCCTTACAAGTTCCAGGTTTTCAGATATTCTTGGTCTTTTCTTCTCATCTTTTAGCCAATATCAATTTTAAAAAGTCTTTCCTTACAGTGTTCAGAAAGGAAATATTCAGCATGAGTGCAGAATTCAGGTTCCCTATTCAATAAATAAGGACATAAGAAACTACTTGGAAAATGGTTCAGGTAACAGAGTGCTGTGAACTGCTTAGATTGCAAAGTTCTAAATTATTTTTCTTGGCATGTCTAACCAAAATCATAGCCAACACAGAACATCTACTGATAAAGTCAATGACAAAGGCTGAAATGGAAACAAGTAAAAACACAGAAACAATTACTGCCCAACTGTCTTTGTTTAAGCTGCCATTTACTTATGAGCAATTACATCTTATTATTTCTGCCAAATTTGTATTTTACCATGGCCAGGAAAACAAGGTAAAACAAATCTCTGTTCTTGAATTTGAGACAGCTGGGCTCTATTGAAGATGCCTCTGATTTTCCAGGCAAGTAAGAATCAGTGTTCACATAGAAACTGCTGTCCTTCTTAGATGTTTAGGAGACATATATTCATTTCTTGAAGAGAGAAGGGACATAAGCTTTTTCTCATTACTTAGGGATGTGGATCTATCATTGTGTTGTAACGTCAAACTAGAAATTAATATCTTGATGTACAAATCAATTCTTCATTGGAATGATCTCCAAATTTTTGCTAAACTCAAAGGCATTTGAGGCTTGTGTTTCTTCAAGGAGTGCTTAAACAACGATCCTGCTGAATATACTAAGGATGTGTACTCATAAAATTGTACATTATTTCAGGCTGAAAGTGACTTTTGGAAGTCATCTGTTGTGACACTCACTCAGATGTGTGTGTGAGAGTAAATATCAAAGTCAGAACTTAGGCAAGTTTTGAAATTTTTTTTTTTTTTTTTAATCCTTTTTTTTTTTTAATTCTTTCTGATTTTATTACAAGGGTACTGTAGAAAACCATACCAAAAGCCTTACTGAAGATAAGGTAAACAATTTACACTACCATCTACTATCTATTAAGGCAGTCATCTCATCATAAAGGTAATCTAGTTCATGAGGCACAGTTTTCCCATGGTAAATTCAGGATGGCCACTTCACATTCTTACACTTTCCATACCTGGACCTGGCTCAAGGAAGATTTGCTTCACATTCTTCTGTGTTACTCCAAAAATCTTATTATAGCCAAAATGGAACACACCTAGTAAGTGCAGCTAAAAATTTATTCTCAGTTTACATCAAATCCAGTCTTACCAAAACAAAACTGTTATTATTCCAGTGAGGTTGACCATGACATTTATGTTTAACAATGCAGTTAAAGCTGACACACACCAGCTTTACAGTTTCTAACCCTTTCATTAGTTTATCCTCAGATATTCTTGTATTCAACCATTTAGTTTTCCCAAGTAATGGAAGCGTAAGGGGCTGCCAAATAATCAAGTTCCTAATAAAACAGTAACCCAGAGGAATATAATGGTGAGTTTGATTTCAATCCTTTTCAGTTGTGGTTTTCTTGGGAATGTTTTGTAAGATTTCTAGTATCTTCTTCCCTTTTCTTACTTCACTGATTCCTGCAAAATTAAATCACCTTAAATAGACTACTAGCTTAAGTAATTAATTAACTTTCCTCAGCCCCAATTAACATAAAGGATTAATGTTTGTTACTCAGTGATTACAGATGTTATCAGACCTTCACCATATATAGTATTATAAGAGCTAAGCTGAAACGATTTAGGCAATAACCACTTGACCAAAAGACCTTTGTTTACAGCCAAAACAAGCTGAGACAATCTCAAGTGAATACTAGTCTGGAATAGTCCTGAGACCCTGAACAATCAGGTCAGCACAAAGCCTGTTGCTTGTCAGTAATAACTGCAGAAACTGCATATACTTGGCTACACCAAGGAACAGAAGCAGGCTGGCAAGCTGTAGATCTCACCATTTTTTAACATAAGTACGATAGTTTGCACATGTGTGTGAGATAGTTTCAATTTTCTCTGTTAAAATTGTTTCCTTCTGTATAAATTTTACTCATTAATACAGGAGCCAGAACTCGACATGCTCATATTCCCATGTTAGATCATGGAAGAACTAAAACATCTTTACATACTTGCTTTCTGTGTGTAATGAACATTATCTAAGAGAACAGGATTGGAAACAAGAGGTGTAGAGAAAAATATTACTGTCTTGGGTTTGCCACTGGGGCCTTGAAATGCAGGTATCTAAGGGATTTCCTCTAATAGCATACAAAATCTAACAGAGACAATAAACATCAGTTTCCTTTGTGTTACCTCAGTAACTTAATTACAAAATTAATTGTATCTGAGTTTCTCAGAATTTTTAACAGTTTGATTCTGACACAATGAATTTTATGCATATTTTGTGGGTGTTTTTTTTTTTTTTCTTCCTATTTATTGCTATTTATTTTATTCAGCCCAGATTTTTTTCTATTCCCTTCTCTTGTTGTAGTTGTTCCACCAATATAAAATTTATTCCTTTTTGTACCAGTCAGATCTTTCATTCTCAGTTTCTCCTTCTTGGCTTTTAAAAGATTCCCTATTTTCAGTGATAGAAAACATGGTTAGGAAGACTATTGAGTCTACTCACATTATGCTATCAATGCAGTGAAAACAAGCACCACTAACCAGTTTGCTGAAATCAAAAGCATAATAATCATAGAATAGTTTGAGTTGAAAGGCCTAAAGGACCATCTAGTCTCAACTGCCCTTCAGGGACACCTTCCACTAGATCAAGTTTCTCAAAGCTGCATCTAGCCTGGTCTTGAACACTTCCAGGGATGGGGCATCCAGAGATTACCTAATCAACCTGTTCCAGTGTCTTGCCACCCTCATGGTGAAGAATTCTTCCTGATATCTAATCTAAATCTAGTCTCTTCCAGTTTAAAACCATTACACCTTGTCCTATCACCCACTCCCTGAATAAGAGCCCTTCCCCACCTTTTCTGTAGGCCACCATTAAAACTGGAAGGCTTCTATGAGGCCTCCCTGGAGCTTTTTCTTCTACAGGCTGAACAATCACAACTCTCTTAGCCTTTCTTCATAGCAGAGGTGCTCCAGCCCTCTGACCTTTTTGTGGCCCTCCTCCAGACTTGCTCCATGTCTTTCTCATGCTGTGGTCCCAGAGCTGATCACAGTACTATAGGTGAGGTCTCATCAGTGCAGAGTAGAGGGGGAGAATCAACTCCCTCTACTTGGTGGCCATGCTTCTCTTGATGCATCCCAGAATGCAATTGTCTTTCTGGGCTGCGAGTGCACATTGCTGGCTCATATTCAGGTTTTCATCCACCAATAACCCCAAGTCCTCTCTTCAGGTCTGCTCTCAATCCGTGCATCACACAGCCTGTATTTTTGTTTGGGATCACCTCAATTCATGTGCAGGACCAGTAAAGTTAAACTTGATGAGTGGAGGGTGAAGAGTAGTAGAGTAGAATATACTTTTAAAAATTAGACACACTTTTGCCATTTCACTTAATGAAATACTAAATCTGAGTATCTTTAGTAAACAGCTATAGCTATGCAAACTAATTTTTGGTATCAACCGATATCTGCTGTTACATGCATTAGATCCATCCCCATTGCAGACAACAAATTGTCCTAATTCTACTGTAATCTTTATGTTACAGAGTATACTGAAACAGATTGCTTATTCTAAGCCTGCTGTGGATAGATGAGCATAGAAAAAAGCTTTTCTTACTCTTCCTTTGTGTCATGCTTATTCTGAGAAACTTAACTGAAGTAAGTGTGAACTCAAGCCATTTGGGTGTATGTGTAAACTTCAGAGGCTTTTTTGAATCTGATATAAACCTCTTTATGTTAAAGTGTTTTGCAGGAATTCTCATGAGCATATAACTTGTTATTATGATGACAGCTCATTAGGGCTGTCTGGAAAAGAGCATTTACATTTAATGAAAAAAAGATTGTTTCAAAATTAGTTTTTGTTTTGATGCAGAATTGAAATTTGATGTGTTTGATTTCTTAGTATCTAGGTAGAAAAAAAAGCCAAAACATTGAGATCAATGACCTATAACTGTTTTTCTATCTTCCCTGTGTGTATCCTGACATCTCAGTTATTATCTAGGCCACTGTGTTTCTCTAAGAACAAAATTTAATCCTGGACTCAGGAAAACTTCATCACTTTTTGTCAAAATAATTGTTCTCACACACAGACAAAAGCCCACTTTTGATAAATATGCATGGATATCTCTTACATTTTTATCTAGCTGTTTAGCTTAATCTGCAGAGCTCTATAATAAGCAATGCTATACATCTTAACAGGATGCGTTTGCTCCTACATTGAACTTAGAGTCTGTGTCTGTACGGTTTCTTTGCTGAGTATAGATCACAAATGGCTAATTATTTGTCAGTCATGGCAAACTCTAAAGGCAGGGTCAAAAGGTTTACCTAAGGCTTATGTTCCTCTAAATGTTTTTACTTAGATTTAAGGTTGCACAAAAACTTTGGTGTACAGAGACAAGGAGACAGATAGGTATATCTCAGATTTCTTTTACAAGCTGGTTGATATTCTTACTTTCCAATTGACGTGAAGTAGCTTGGAAGAACTTAACTTTGTTGTTTCCTGTAATCCATCCTCCCTGAAAAGAAGAACAACAAAAAGAAATAATAAAATAATAAAATACCCCCAAAATTATTCACATACTTTTGAATAGATTTGGTGTAGTAAGCTTTCATTGTAAGCACCAAGAAGGATCAGTTCTCCAGGCTGGTTACCACATTCATAATGTTAGTCAAGCTACAGAAAACTGCATCAGTTCTTCTAAAAAAGAAAAAGAAAAGAAATTCAAATAATTGTATATTCCTCTAATGAGACTTGTTGTCTTCATTAGCATTCCTATGAGGCATGATACAAAACAAACTGAGCAAGCTTGTTCAGTACAAACTAACTACTTTGGTCTCCCCATTAGTTTTATCTGACTTTTCACTGTGCATATAGTTAAATGGTGGCATCAAATGTAATGCTCTGGCACTTTGTCTACACATTACATTAGTAAGTATATGCTAATATTAACCTAGGCATTCAAATTTACCACACAGCTGAACCAGAGTCTTGTTCCAAGGTAACTCTCCTTCATCCCATATAGTTATCTTCCAAATACTGTTCTTCATAATTGTATAGCTAAGTATATGAGTTTGTTGGTGTATTGTGGGTTGCAATATTTTAAAATAAAGAATAAGTAAAAAAAGGGAAGGGAAAAAAAATTGAAAACTCAACTCTTCCTTAGAAGGATGCTGCCAAATTCCTGACCTCCCTGCATAAGGACATCTATAGGAGACTGAACCTGGATCTTGCTCTAAAACAGCCAGCATTCACTATCTCAGAAATAAATTAAAAAATTGTGTGTGGAATTACTATGAAATAACTTCCAGATCAGGATATTTTCTTCTGAATCCCCATTATTTGGGTAATGGATTATTATCTGGGTCATTACAAATATTAATATGTCTTTTCTTCAAAGAACATCAATAATAATCCAACTCAATGTAACTCATATTGTTATCTGAAAAAGTACAGAAAACTGTGTGTCCCAGAAGGCTGTATATTTTCAGCATCTGACAAAGACAGTGTCTGCACAATGCATCCATAAAGAATCATCAACCTAAATTCTAGAAATTGTATGCTCTTTTCAACATTATTCTTATAACGGTTCTGTAGATGGAGAAAGCAAGGCAGAGGTAAACAAGGTGAAATTAGGTGAAATATGGTGAGTCACAGCCACAACTATCCCACAGTTAAAAGATTTTTAACTTCAAATCATCTGACTCATGATTTCTTCTTTCTTCTTTAACTTTCATATCTAGATATAAAAACATTCATCAAATTAAGGAGGTTTTTTTTAACTGAAGTTCTTTTACCATCTCTTTTGCCCCTCTTAAGGAGAACAACATTCACAAATTTTAAAATGACTGTGAAGGATGAAATGAAACAAGAGAATTCAAACACTGGCAAATATCCATTTGGCACTTCAATAGATCTAATATTACAACCTGAGCAAAAGAACCTCAGGGACTCCATTCTGCTTTCACTTATGTCAGTAAATCTAGAGTAACTTCACTGCAACTGCTGTAGTCAATAGTTATTCCTGATTTACACTTATGAAGCTGAGAGAAAATAGGGCTTTAATTGATCAGTGAAACCTGTCTCAGTGTAGATTTTTTTTTTTTTTCCAGCAGTCACCTAACTGCAGTAATTTCAAGAAAAATAAATAATAAGATTCAAACACCACAGTAAGCAGTTAAGGAAATTATGTATCAAATAAATTCCAAAAAGCCTGAAGAACTGCAAACACAAGTTTTGCCTTACAGGTCTCATTCCTTATGTAGATTTAAATAATTCAATTGTTGAATAAATCTTCTATATTCTATTTATTCAAGCATTTTCAACTTTCATTTCCCAGCAGTCATGCCAGGAGTCATGAGGAAGAAAGGAATTTTTTTTTTGATCATTGACAAAAGTGATATGAAAATAAGCTATATACCCAATCTTCTGCATATTGTATAGGAAAGGTATAGATAATTCTATGCTGACTACAACTGTCTTGTGCAAGAGTAAGATTGAGAAAAAAACCCACTTTCTTTCCTAGACTTAAATAATTAATTGGTTGAATCATTGAATACATCTCAGGTTTTCTCATACATTCACAGATTTTCTGAAATACTTTTTCTAACAAGAAAAATTAAAACAAAACAAAACTATACCTAACCTTCTCTTAAATAGGTAACAGATAAGAAACTCTTTGTAGTCAGAAAAATTATATCATACTGAAGAATATTTATGTCTTCTTTTAGTAGTAACTTTTATGAGTTGAAATACAGAGGATTTTTATTATATATTTTAAACAATTTTTCAGTCTTTTGTCTGGTGTTCTTTGATCAAATATGAGCTAGAGAGAATTCAGAAAAGCTTTTTTCACTTTCCATGTTCTTCTGAAATCAAAGTCATGGGATTATCATGTTGTCAAGTGCTATTGTTTGACAAAAGTAGACACAATACTGAGAAGGGTTGCTTTGACCCTTATTCTCTTTAAAGAGTTCCATGTAGTTGACTCTGTGTTTGCCTGGAGAAGCATTTCAAATCAACATTTGTTGTATTTGTGTTCTTTAAGGTAATAATTGCCTTGATAATTTCATGTATAAAATTTCCATAACACTGTCACAGAGTCTGAACACTTAGAGCTCTTGCTGAGATTCATTGATAATGTGTAAGTAAATGAAGATAGGGTACTCTTCAAATTCTGTCTGCTCTTGGCCAGAAACTAAGCAATAAAGAAGGGCAACACAAAGAATCTTGTAACAGTTTTCTCCGCAAACAATGTATTAGTTAAGAAATGAGGTATAGTCTGGGAACAAATCATTCAATGTGATAATTCCACAGTGATGAAATTTTCCTCTTCACTTGTCCTTCAGCTGTTTGGTCTGCCTTCCCCTTCCAACTTTCATTACAACTTGACGGATTTGTGAACTGAACTGCTAGCCTGATGCAAGACAAAAATACCTTTTCTTCTGATTCTTGCATTGTTTAAGGCCTACCTTTCACTTGACTCCCTTAATCAGCTGAAGTTTTGGAATGAAAAGATCCCTATAGAAAAGAGGAAGCCATTTAGGAACTGAAGAAAGGGCAGTAAGTTTCCTGGAGACATCAAAAGTTTAGGTGACCTTATGACACATTAACTTGTTCTGTGTTGCAAGGGAAATGTTATCTGAAGTCTTTGTCCTCTAACTATTAAGAAGAAAACAAATGTTTTACTTCTTACTAGTTGTTCCAATGACTTTTCATCCAAGGGATATAAGGACCTTTAGGGGGAAGAGTACCGTAAGAAAAGCAGGTAAGCATCCTTCATCCCAGCATGACATCAGAATACTGTTGAAGGCGTAAGAATAAATGGCCTGGCATCTTGTCTTGGCATTGGATTGTACAGCACAGTTGTAACCAAGAATGTCAAATACGAAAGCCCTTTGTCAAATATCTTCCTGCCAGCTCCTCAGCTGTTTTAAAGTTAGACCAGAGTTAACAGTGGTTCTGTTTGTTTGTTGCTATTGTCTGAGCTGTCATAAATCCATTCTATTGCTGGGCATGATGTGAGGGTCACATCTCTGCAACCTCTCCAAACAGTATTAGCCTTCACTTGTTCAAGTGTTAGCTCTCCAAAGTTTTATTCTCGTTTTGGCGTTAATTAAGGATTTTGTATTCTAGAAAAAATACTCTTTTCAATTTGAAATAATAAAAACGTGCATTTAAAAAAGAGACTAGTCAAATAAAAAAGAAAATATAAAAATGCAGGTAAAAGAAAGTAACATTTCTGGTTTATCATGCCAATGTTTTCCTGTTTCTCAAAATAAGAAATCTGTTTTTCCCAGTAACTTTCTGAATGATAGATTTTCTCATGAAACACTGTCGTTAACGTTCACTTGGATCAAGAAAGAAGCTTTGATAGTGTCTGAAAACATTTGATTTTCCTCATCACTCCACACAGTAATTCATCATCACACTGAACACTGGACCATATATTCCTGGCTAACTCAGATAAAAGTTTACTCATGAAAGCAATATTTCTTCAAGTAAAAGTCAGCAATTGGAAAAAATATCCAAACAGTCTGATAATAAAGAAGAGCAGTGGGAGTCACATGTAACCTAAAAAGACTTCAGAGTTCAGTGGGACACTGAAAAATATTAAGTAACGATGACTTCTGTATCAGGAACATTTGGTGAAAGAATAAGGATAAGTTAACTTTCTTTCACAAGTTCTAAGGGTTTTTCTTTTCAGAAAATATTTCCTGAAATATCTTTAGAGACAAAGAAGATGAGAGCTTGCTCACATGCATGCGTAGAAGGATATATTCAAGGAGAATTTCTTTGCCTATCGAAGCTTTATTTTAGACTTAACATGTTTGTAGTTTCTCACGTACGGTAACATGATAGATTTTTTTTTTTTTTTTTTTTTTTTTTTCCCCGAGAGAAACAGTTTGCAAAAGAAAAGGAAAAAAAAAAAAAACTCTGCTGTGCTCCTACACTTATGCTATTGCCTATTGCTTGAGTTAGCCCAGGGTGGGAGGTGGAGCTTGCTCTTCCTTTTCTTTCATTAGTTGCTTTGAGATTCACATCTTTTGTTCTTCAAACTCTCTTATTTGAAATTCTTCTCTTTAAGTCAGCAGGGAGCAAGGGTTGATGAGCCCCAGCCTCAGCTTCAGCCTTGGGGCAAAGAACCTTCTTTTTGAATAATAGTCTTTCGGTTTTGTTTTATTTTATTTTTCCCTGAAATGTAACTTGGATATGTTGATTTGTAAAAGGCTCTTCTGAGGTTTGCACTCATCCTCTTTCCTTTATAGTTTTTTGACTTCTTTATTTTTCCCTTACTTTAAGTTTACAGAATGTTTATATCTTCTTTTTTTTTTTTTTTTTTTTTTTCAGAATCTCCATCTTGTTTTTTTATATTGTAGTTGCTTTGATAGATATTTCTATTCTATGTTTTATTTATCTTAAACTGTTGTAAGATCAGAGTAAACATTTGCCACCTGGCTTCCCAGATATTTGGTGAGAACAAGTATTGAATATCATGGTGCATTCAGTTTTCATACATAAAGGATTTTTACTGGGACATTACATGCCACATTTCATTGTTTAAACCAGCACTTAGAAAGATGAATACCATGTAGGTCTGGGAATTTTGTTAAGAGACAAGAGGTAAAATTTTCTGCAATGTTTTTGATTTATTCCTAGTTTTCATGGTTCCTTCTATATAACCTAGTGCTTAAAGCACTTACTTAAGAATCAGCCTTCCTGAGCCTGAATGGGTTTAATTCTCCATCTTCTGTTACCTAAGGACAGGCTATATGCCCCAAATATACGTAAATTCATGACTCCTTTTGAGGCATTCCTGGCTACACACTGTCTCATCAATATTCATAGGGAGAGAGCATGAAAAAGAAAACATAATTTGGAAGCCTAATGCCTCTGATACTCCACTGAGAGAAAGAAGGTCTGTGTTCTAATCCTTGTTTTCCTTATTTATCTCTTAAATTACCAGTCAAAAGGGAAATCTGGGTCTTTTCACCTTGGCACCACCATTTCACTGCACTATAACATTTCAGTCTTGATGAACAACATATTTTTCCCTCACAAACCGATTAAGTTCTTTGTGTTTGAAAGGGCTGCACTAAAAGGTGTCTGGTATTCCCTTCTAGTGAAAAGCAAGGCCCTGTTCCTTGATTGGGGAAATTATGCCTTTCAAAAATGCCATATTCAATCACAGTTAATCACAGAGTTTGGTTTACTTGTTTGAATTTACTTCATTTTGCTTTTGGTCATAGAGTAGTTTGGATCTTGATATTATGCATTCTGGAAACTGTGTGTGACATTTTGCTGTAAGAGGCTATTGTTTACTACACATATCGATTCCTAATGCTCCCCAAACAGTGTTAAATATGCTGAAAACACCCATAGTCACTGATTAATTTGTCCATGTTTCTCTTTTCATTTTAATATATGTTCCCTGTCCCTTGGGAAGTGTCTTTGGCATATTCCTCATGACCTCTTAGTCTTTAACACAGATCTTTAGAATGAATACATTAAAAAACTTTTACCCTAATGTAAATTGATGAATCTTTCTCCATTTCTATTTTAGCCTGGGGTTGCAGAATGTTAGGGATTGGAAGGAACTTTGAAAGATCATGTAGTCCAATCCCTCTGCCGGAGCAGGATCACCTAGAGCAGATCAGACAGGAATGCATCCAGGTGGGTTTTGAATGCCTCCAGAGAAAGAGACCCCACAACAACTCTAGGCAGCCCATTCCAATGTTCTCTTACCCTCACTGTGAAGAAGTTTTTTTTTCTCATATTTATGTGGAACCTCCTATGTTCCAGCTTCCACCTGTTCCCCTTTGTCTTATCATTGGTTGAGACTAAGAGCCTGTCTCCATCCTCCTGACACTCACCCTTTACATATTTATACACATGAATGAAGTCAAACCTCAGTCTCTTCTTCTCCAAGCTGAAGATACCCAACTCCCTCAGCCTTTCCTCATAAGAGAGATGTTCCACTCCCTTAATGATCTTTGTGGCTCTGTGCTGGACTCTTTCCAGCAGTTCCCCATCCTTCTTGAAGTAAGCAGCCCAGAACTGGACACAATATTCCAGATGTAGCCTCACCTGGGCAGAGTAGAGGAGGAGGAGAACCACTCTGGACCTACTAACCACACCCATTCTAATACACCCCAGGATGCCATTGGCCTTCTTGTCCATGAGAGCACATTGCTGGCTCATGGTCATCCTGCTATCCACCAGGACCCCCGGTCCCTTTCCCTTACACTCTTCTCTAACAGGTCAGTCCCCAACTTACACTGCTACATGGGGTTGTTCTTGCCCAGATGCCAGGCTCTACACTTGCCATTGTTAGATTTCATTAAATTTCTCCCTGCCCAACTCTCCAGCCTGTCCAGGCCACAATGAATAGCAGCACAGCCTTTTAGTGTGTCAGCCACTCCTCCCAGATTTTTGTCATCAGCAAACTTGCTGACAGTGCACTCTTTTCCCTCATCCAAGTAGTTGATTAATATATTGAATAGTACTGGTCCCAGTACTGACCCTTGAGGAACTCCACTAGATACACACTTCCAGCTAGACTCTGCCCCATTGACGAAGTCTCTGATTTCTTTCCTTCAGCCAGTTCACAATCCACCTCACTACCTGATCATCCAGACCACACTGCTTCAGTTTAGCCACAAGAATGCTGTGGGAGATAGTGTCAAATGCTTTACAGAAATCAAGACAAACACACCCACTGCTTTACCATCATCTATCCACCTGGTTATATCCTCATAAAAGGCCATCAGGTTGGTCAAGCATGACTTTCCCTTGATGAAGCCATGCTGACAGCCCATAACAACCCTCTTATCCTTGATATGCTTACAGACAGTGCCAAAGATAAGTTGTTCCGTCACCTTTACAGGGATAGATGTCAGGCTGATCGGTCTATAGTTACCCGCATCCTCCTTCTCACCCTTTTTGAAGACTAAAGTGACATTTCCTTTCCTCCAGTCCTCAGGCACCTCTTCTGTTCCCCATGACTTACCAAAGATGATGGAGAGTGGCCTAGCAATGATTTCCACCAACTCCCTCAGCACTCATGGATTCATCCCAGCAGGACCCATGGATTTATGGATATCCAGATTACTTAACTGGTCCCAAGGCAAACTCATCCTTTATCCTGACTTCCTCTGGGTCCTCAGGGCTCTGGGGCTCCTCAGGACAGCCCCCAGCAGCATAGACAGAGACAGCTTCCAGCAGTATAGACAGAGAAGGCATTCAGTAACTCCACCTTCTTTTTATCCTCTGTCCCCAGGGCACCCACCTCATTCATCAGTGGGCCCACATTGCCTCTAGTATTAGTTTTATCTGCAACATATTTCAAGAAGCCCTTTCTGTTTTCCTTGATCTCTCTTGCAAGGTTTAATTCCAAGGAGGCCTTAGCTTTCCTAGTTGCCTCCCTACATCCTTTGATGACAGTCTTATATTCCTCCCAAATGGCCAGCCCGTCCTTCCATGATCTCTAGACTTTCTTCTTCCACTTGAGTTTGCCCAGCATTTCCCTGTTTAACCTGTCTCCTGGTACCCTTTCTTGTCTTCCTACCTGTTGAGATGCTCTGATCTTGAGCTTGGAAGAAGTGGTCCTTGAATACTAAACAACTACCTTGGGCCTCTTTTCCTTCTATTACCCTGTCCCATGGGATTTCTCCTAACAGTTGCTTGGAAAGGCCAAAGCTGGCCCTGCTGAAGTCCAGGGTTGTGATTCTGATTGGTATTCTGTTCTTGCCACATGAGATATTGAACTCCACCATCTCATGGTTACTGCAACCAAGGCTGCCCTCAACCTTCACTGCTTCAACCAGACCCTCCTTGTAAGTGAGAATAAGATCCAGCAGTGCTCCTCTCCTAGTTGGTTCATCCACGATTTGCATCAGCAAGTTATCATCAATGCACTGGAGGAACCTCCTGGACTGTGGGTATCCGGCTGAGCAGGCCTTCCAGCAAATATCAGGAAAGTTAAAATCCCCCACGACAACTAGGGCCTGTGATTGCAAGGCTGCAATCAGCTTCCTGTAGAAGGAATCATCAGCATCCTCCAGTGGCCTGTAATAGACACCCACAACAGTATCACCTATTCCATCCTGCCCCTTAATTCACATCCATAAACTCAACTCGCTCCTGATCAGCTCCTGGACAGAACTCAATATATTCCAGTTGCTCTCTCATGTAAATAGCAACTCCACCACCTCACCTTGCTGGTCTGTCTTTCCTGAAAAGGACATAGCCATCCATGACCACATTCCAGTCATGGGAGATGTTCCACCATGTTTCAGTGATTGCAGTTATATCATATCCATGCAACTTAACCCAGATCTCCAACTCCTCTTGCTTATTCCCCATGCTTTTTGCATTGGTATATATGCATTTCACAGAGGAAATCAAGAAATTGGTTTTCACTTTTGGAAGTTGACCATTCCCAACTACTTCCATGGTTAGCAACCTATTAGTGAGCCCTGTGTTTTGTTGTTGCATTTGTCACCATTTCCCATCTCAAGAGGGATGGCAGACAGAAGACCATCCTTAGGCTCATCTCTAGTGCACCTGGTTTTATCACCTTTCCCTAAGGGGAAAATAGGCCCTATATGCTATTATCAGTCCAGTTATTACCATTTCCAGTAGAAAGCAATATCTTCATAACACTATCTGTAATCATAATCTTACCAGTTGTAGCAGAAGTAAGTGTCCAGATTTTATTTCTAATACAATTAGGATTTAATGTACCATTCCAAAATATTTCTCTTGTCAGGGAGAAAAGCTCTCATTGCATTATTTTGAATTTAGTTTGTTTTAATAATCTTAAACTGTCTCCTTTTGAAAAAGTAAAAATATTCCCCTTTGCGTATCCTTTTAGAGTACTCCTATATTGGTGTTAATTAAAAGACTATTTGGAAATATTCTAAATTAATTAATATATACACTCAGTCTAACACTTTATAACTGTTTTTTATTATGCTACTATGCTGCTTCAGTATAAAATTCAAGCAGTTAATCAGTGTGAAACCTCAACATTTTGATTCTTTATTTCTTAAAAAGAATTGATAGTGTTCAGAGATGAAATTTAAAATGTCAGCTTCTCTTTCTTCTTTGTATCTTGATTTGAAATCAAAATCTATGTTGAAATGTCACAACTCCTTGTAAAATAAACGTTATTTTCTCAACATCTTAAAAGGTAGAACCCTTCAAAAGAAAAGGTAGTGAGAGCACTACCTGCTGGAACAGCATGTGATATATTAAAAATATACTTCATTGAAGCTCCTGGAAGTATGGACTTGTGCAACATGCAAGAGAAAATTCTCAAGTTGGCGAACAACGAAGAGATTCTTTGGCATGTCTTGAGGGTTGCTGTTTTGTAGGGTTTTTAATATATTGGTATCTTTGTATAAAAATGCCCGTACAAACCCTCTTACCTTTCATCTAGCTTCTGACATAGGTTGTAGATGTCAGTGTAAAGAATTTGAGATATATTCAAAGTATTGTTATTTTTCTCCTGTTATATTTTTGATTTCCAGTAGTCAGTGGTATTGAGACTTCCTGAACAACAGATTGTATACAGCATGTTATTAACAACACCTGAGGTCAGGTTCTGCCTTCTGATAAGGGCAGGAATTTTTAAAGGCAGCTTGCCACCTTCTTCAGCTAAGGATTTGCCTTAGTAGGCACAGCTGTGTCTGGTCCTTATGAGGCTCTCATAATTAATTTATGAACATCTACTTTATTCTATGTTAAACAGATTCTTCCTCATTACTTAGGTATAGTTGGCAACTTCTAGTCATGCATTAAGATCATCTCATGTAAATATAGCCATCTGGAAGCAAGGCACCAAGTTTCAAATAGTCATCTAAGCTCTTTCTGCAGTCAGCAGAAAGAGACATAAGGCACTTCCAGAAGAAAATTTAGCCTTTTGCAAGATAGATGACTGATCTTTGGAATGAATTTCTCTCTAGATATGTCTCTTTTTGGCTTTATAGGGAGACCAGATAAGCAAAATAACCTAGATGCCCTGTTTTCACATGGTTATCTTTAAGACGAATCTCACCTTCATTGACAAGAGCAGCTTCTGTTGTACAGCTCTTTTCTCTCACTTCAGTAACCTGAAGTTAGTGACCCAAGTGAGCAGGCACCCTGTCTTCCTTTTAAGACATTAACAAATGGAGACTGCAGCTATGCTAGTAAATGAAATCAAAAGTGAACCACTTTCTAGTCTAGCCTAGCTTGCACTCACAGCCATTAATTTGTCTCTTAAAACAAACCAGCTGTATCCAGACTACTCATTAGTGCAAAACTTTACTAACCTCAGAATCTGTCAGAATGAAGTCCAACAGAGCAGTCAATAGACTAGGCTCAATCTCACCTCTCAATTTAATGGCCTGGGTTATTATGGAACATTTTTTTTCATCTGTGCCTTGGCCTGTTTAGTCAACCGGTATCGCATGTATCCAAGAGTACAGGTCTCTCTGGCATGGCTCTATTGGATAAGTAAGGTTTTGTGCAAAATTACACACTGTTACTGGAATTTATTAGTATACTAGAGAATGCTCTGGAGTTCCTGTTTGCTGTGATCTTTATAAGAAAGTCAACAATGTGAGGTAAATTTAATCTTGTCACAACTGCTCACCATGCTGATTGCACACTTGCCTTGTCCTTCCAACTGTTTATCTCATTTACCTATTGCCACCCTCCTTAAATTTAATATGTATTTTTCAAGATTTAAAAAACAGGAAAGTCTTTTTATGTGTGTGTGATTGTGCTCTCTAATCCCTAACCAAATGCTGGAAGGTTATTCAACGTTATTTATTGACAAAAGGCTTTACAAAGAACATAATAAAAATAAGCAAATAAATAAATACATTAAAACAAACAAACAGGAGTGATTTGCACATAGGCTGGTTTGAAAATGATAGGATTTAGATTTTTTTTTCTTTTTTGTTTTTCTTTTTTTTTTTTTAATTTGGGCCATTTTCCTGAGATACTGAATATAAACAAATTTTGTTATTAATGCTTTGTTTTCAGTAGCTACCTGAAATTACAGGATTTCAACTAATTTGTAAGACAGAAGCATGTGTCTAGTGAAATCAATGGAGTCTTCATACCTGATAAAATGGGTTCAATATACCACTATAAAAAGGGGGAGATATTTTGCCTGTGAGAATATTACCTCTACACATCTGTTAAAAGTGTTAATTTTTCTTTCACAGACGCAGTGATATCTACATTCCTCCGCAAGGCAAACTTTTTCATTCATGACCTGTTGCTTAGTAGGTTTTTTTGTTTTGTGGTTTTTTTTTCCCGTTTTCTTTTTAACTCATCTTTTATGAAACAACAAATTACTTTCCCAAGTATATTTGGAAGGAAGAGGACCCATGGGTCAGAGGCACACCCTTGACTTCCTGCAATAGAGTTTGTTGGGAAACCAGAGTAATTTGGCTCAATGGGCCAGTCAAGGGAATATTCAACCTTTAAATAAATACACAATAAAAATAGCATACTGTTACTATAGGGTTACTGGACTGTAGCAGTAAATGAACTGAATAAAATTTTATGGCTTCTTAACATGCTGAGGTTTTGCAGTGTCGTCCATCTTGTAGCCTAACAACATTTCCCAGCCTGCTATCAGTGAAACTAATAGTGCGGATGGAAATTTTATGAAAAATGAGAAATCTACATTGGTTTTATATTATGTCAGTAGAATGAATAAAGACCATATTTTGGCATTAATAACTAATGGTGGAAAGTGTGGAGGGAGGGAAAAAAAAAAACCTGCTACATTTTCAGCTTTTGAATTGATGTTTTTAAAGAGTTGGCTGTAATTATGATATTTGAATGTCATTATCATTAAGCTGATAAATTATTTAGTAAGAAGGTGAACAATGCAAAGAGATCATTGGTGTATTCAAGCATCTTAGTTGTATTCCATAAGTCTCCTTGTGACTCCCGGACTGCTGTATTAATCACATGGATACCACAGATATGTTCTGTTATTATCTTTCACTGCAAGGTCAAAGTTTTGTACTAACATAACATATGGGAAGGAGTTGTGGGGGGGAAGAAGTAACCTCAAAATTATAAATCATACTGCAGAACAATGATAACAAAGGTTCTTTACTGACTTAAAATGGATTCTTTAATGCCTCTCAAGCAGAGATGTCATAATGACCTCCATATCAGACCTCCTTAGACAACACAACACATAAAGTGGATGCACAGGGAGCAGCAAGCACAACAGTAATGGACCAGCACTGAGCTGAATTCTGCTTCTAAGGAGCCAGAAGCATAGGTGTGGGAATGTATTTCAGAGTCTCTGTATGGTTTTTGCTTTCACTATTAAAAAAAAAAAAAAAAAAAAAAAAACCCAAAGAAACCCACAACAAACAAACAAAAAACCAAAAATTAAAAATCCAGTAAAAGTTTGTTTTTCCAACTTGTTGAGTAGGGAGGAGCAAATATGAGTTTTTTTAAGGAAAACCAGAGTCCAATTACTTTCCCAGGAATAGTGACAACCTCTTGAGTAAAAACAGAACAAGCACACCCTTTGATAATATATGAATATGGTACAAGTGAGTAACACATCTATATCTGCTAAAACACTGTATGTGATAAACTTAAACCCAAATCTCATTGATATAATCTGTTTTAAATAGTATCCTGAGCTTATTTGTAATATATTTTTCCTCAAGGTTTTTTCTCCTTGAACTAATTGTGTATATTTCTTTAGTGTAATCAACTGCCAAATAAATAATTTCCAGACTGTTTTCTCTTAATAGAAAAGAAGTCCCACTAGCTATTAATAAAATGACCAGTGTCTTATGAATCCCAGTGTTGAGTCTTGAGTGGATTTAATATCTTCTATATACATATATTACATCATGTCATAATCAAAAGATTGGTATTTTCTCTGTTAACCTTATGATATTAGTTAAGAAGATCCAAACAGGCCTTTATCAGAGTTTTATTAGTTTTAATGAAACACAAATAATCTAAGTAGTCATGTGTATTCCCTTGGTAGTAAAAAGAGAAAGAGGACAGACAGTGAAAGAAGATAAGAAAGATACTAAGAAAGAAAGAGGAAGAGAAAGGAAGGAGAAAGGCAGAAAGAGAAGGGAAGAGGGTAGGTCCAGGTTATTATTTATTTTATTTTATACATCGGTCATTGAATTGTCCTTTCCATGTCCTTTCCACATTTTTTAAAGTAAAACTTCAAAAATCAATTTGATCTTCAAATATTTCCAATTAAGAATGTAATCCCTGAATTCTTTGTAAACTGTATTTTATGTTCTTGTTGACTGTAGTATTTTGCAAACAAAATGAGAAAGCTTTCTTTTTTTGTTTTTGTTGTGGGGTTTGTTTTTTTTTTTCATTATTTTGCTGAATGTCAGTTTGAGAAGAATTCAAAAATGTAGAGAAGCATTGTGAAATAATTTTTATATTTATTTCCTTCTTTAAGGCTGGAAATGTCACCCATATCAGATTCTTAGGATTATTTTCCTTTCTCAGTTCCCAAAAGAAATACCAGCTCAATAGTCTCTCTTTTATTTACCACGCTTCTTTAGACTTTTATACTTAGGCATTGACAGCACTATTCAAGGTAATATTCAAAGTGTTGTTATTATTCTCATGACTTCCATGTAGTATAACAGGAACATAGACCTTATTTTGGCCCAGAGAAAAAGAATGACTCTTGAAGACCACAGAAGAAATACTGGTTTCCACATCAGCAAAGCTTGTGAATAAAAGGTTAAAATATCACATGCAACATATGTCAGGATATTGCTAAGACAGCTGGCTCCATAGTAAAATAATTTATGCTGTCAAATTTCAGTATTTGTGATTATTTCCACACTACTATTCCTTCAAATACTTATGCAGTCAGATTCTACTGCTTTTTATTTATTATTATATAAAAAAAAATTTGCTGGCTTAATAAGATGATTTAATTAGCTGTAGCTCTTTATGAAATCCAAAATGTGTCTCAATTTTTTGTTGATATGAGCAGGATTGCAACATAGTTTGGAAATTTTTGACCCTGTATTTAGTCAGGCAGACAGACTATATGACCTCTGCAGGTCCCTTCTATTGTGATTTATGAGAATCCATGAATCCTATTCTTGATATTTTTTTTAGGATTACTGACCTACAAGATGTAACTTAACACAAATCAGTCCTTTTCCCAGCATTACCCATTTTGCTAGTGGTCTGTTAATAATATAACAGTTTTGCAACTCTGTATCTCTATAAAACCCACATCTCAGAAATGAAAAACATTTCTGGCACTGTAACAAGGAGAAAAGAAAAAAAAACCCAAACCATATATATATAGTAAAGGGTTAAAATTGCAAAGAAAAAAGAGTTTTCATGTCATGCCACCAGCTGTGAACAAAATTCATTTGCCTCTCAAATATAGCCTCTAGGGAAGATCCCCGGAGTGGTGTGTGAAATAGAAGGTTGTAAATGTCACAGAGATCTTACGCAATTTTAAGGCTTGTTCAAAATCAGAAGTGAAAACTAAGTAGTGTTAAAAAGAGAGTGGAAAAAATAAAATAAGATAAAAATGTTTAAACTCCTATTATATATTGTGTTCAGGAGGTGAAAATCAGATAATATCCAGGTATTCATCCTCCTGCCTCATGTCTAAGCTCACCTCTTTCCATCATTCTCCCCTCGCCTGTTAAACTCATTTTGTTTTTTTGATGTTTTTCCCCTCCTCTACTTCAGCTGCTATCTCCTCGTGCTTCTTTCTCTACACTCTGCTTAATTCACCAAAGCAGCTGTGCCTGCTTGATCTGATTGACTTTAACAGGATTTCTCCGAAGCTGTAAGTAAAGTATGTGGTCTCTGTCCCCTTGTTCCTCTTTCATCCATGTACTTTCTTGTTAACTTTTAAATACTCCAAATCTCCAGGGCACTGAACCCCCTTAACTCTTTCTGACAGAGATGGGAGCTGAGGATAACTGACATTTTGTAGGAGCTGCTCAGCATTTCACCATATCGATACATAAATGCCCGATGGGTCATAACCAAAGTCTCCTGAAGTCAATGGAAAAATCTCTCATTGACTCAAACAGGCTTTGGATCAAACCCTATTTGTTTATCTGCCCTTCTGTGTTAACCTTTTATGTTTCTCATCTTTCCCTATCAATATCCCTTGCTAGAGGCAATCTTGGCAGGACTAAAAACATGGTGAAAATTAATAAGGTAACCGCATTATTCAACACATCAAAAAAAAGAGAAAAGTTAGTCTGAGTTTACTTCAAATGAACAAAAGTTTGTGGATGGAGAGGAGAGCAGCATTTAAATTATCAGGTTTGATACAGGTTTTTTTTTTCTGCCACTTACTGAGAAATTAATTTGTGAAATTTTATGTGACTGAAGAGATTTTAAATTATCCAAAATAGGATGGGAAAAGATACAGGGGGAAGAAAAATTCAAGAAGCAGGAAAACGGGGGGGGGGGGGGGACACGACAAACAGCAAACTTCCCCACATTGTTTGATTGCATTATTTTAATATTGGATTCTTTCTTCCCTTTTATAAAACACATAACTCAGTGTGCAGATTCTCTGCAGTTTATAAAGAAAACATGAGATATGCTGATGCATAAAATATTGGGCCCAACATCACAGTATGTGCAAAATTCCGTGTAAGATTCCATACAACATTCAGATGTGCAGTGGAATAGGAATTCCTTATTTCTCATCTAGATTAAAATGGGTGCATAATTTATCTGCTGCAAAATATATGCAATGCTCTTTCTTAATAATTTATATAAAAAAGATGTTTTGGAATTTGGTGTCAAGGACAACTCTTGCAAAAGGCTGACAGGAAAATACATGCTAAAGGAGGTTTTTCTTATAAGAAAAGCACATCTTTTTTATCATCCCCCTCCTTCATTTTAATTAAAATACACAACGTAAACATTATTAACAGTATAAAAATTATATGTCTTAGTTTATGTAACAATAATTTTCCAGACACTTCCTTGGCATTATATACAAAGGAAAGCTCTTAATGTTAGAACTATGTTGCATATGGATCTGTAATGGAAACAGAATATAGGAATCTAAGAATCTTTCTTATGATTTAGGTATTTAAAATCACAAATAAAACAAATAGACAATGGGGAAAATAGCAATCCACCCAAAGGTCACATAGGTCCTTAAATATCACAGTACTAAGTAAGCATCTCATAACATCTTAAAGAAAGATTACTCTTTTATTCAACTGGAGCATAGGGAAGACTAAGTGAGTGGGTTGAGGTCACTCACTCAAAAGTACTAAAACTCTTTGCTTATTAAAATATCCTGCCAATAACACACACCTTGTGATCCTATCAGTCACTGTACTGTAGGATCCATAAATAGTGGGTAGGGGGTAGAGGGCACACTTCAAAATGCAATCCAGTGTTTATGGTATCTGCAGGCAGAGAAAGAAAAACAGATTATATTTCTGTAAGAGTGCCAAGGGGACAAAGGTAGACCTGATATTGTTTGAAAAATCAAACTGTTTGCAATTAGAGCAGAAATAGTAGTCTGGATTGGACACAGCCACAGTATGATGAAAGGACAAAGCAGGCCTACAGCATCACCCTTGTAACAGGGAATGTAAGCTACTACTAATGGGGAGCTAGAGTCCTCTTGGCCCTCTGTGGAAAATACATTCTTAGTAATTAATAAATTCTCGATGAAGTGTGAAAACAGAGACTGAGGGTGAAATGTCTGCACCGTTTTCTATACAACAAGGAAAGCCCAGACTATTTAATTCATTTAGATGTACTTTAGAAAACATTTTTGAAAGAGGGAAAGTGAATACAGAAGATACTCAGAAAGCACACAGAAAACATACTAGTGGCAACAAAAATAAATGTGCTTTATTGCTGTATGATAGTATATATTATACAGGTACATTAAGATTTAATATAATACAAACAACATGTCACTGGATGTCTTGCAAAGATGGCTGGCGTTTCCTCTACAGGTATTCTTGTATTGGTGAAATCCCTCAAATAAGCTCCAGTCCTGTGTAACAGAACATCTATTTTTATAGTGACAAAGCAAGGAATTCTAACTGTCTTTGTAGTTGCCTTCTAGATCATGGTGGAGTTTATAGATGGTACAATTTTGCATGTTGAAAAACCTTTAATTATTCCCAGTGCTTGGGAGGAAAATGTGACTAAAAACTCATTTCATATTTTCTATCTGGTACAAAACACTTCAGAAGCAGTAGAACTGCACTGCCTATTTTTAAATGGAGTTTTCCATTTTATACATAGACCTCAAAGTACATTTTAACATCTATCTACTCTGTTGTTATGTTTGTTTAATAAATATAAATATATTTCTTTCTGGGTATTTTACAGATTCTACTCTTGCAGATGGTCCTTGTTCATATCCTTTTTTTAATATGTACAGCTTTATTACAGAACATACAGATGTATATGTGCCAAGATTTAAGGGAATATACTTTCCACTTTTTAATGTATATTTTCCTTAGGATTTTTGTTCGCTTATGAAATTATAGGTTAATCTTGTCCATCACAGTGGGCAACATAAAGAAGAAACACATATGAAATGCTTATGTTATCCTAAAAAAAAAAGAAAGGAAACAGAACGAAATAATTCTTGAAATTATGTGATTGAAATGAGGACATATGGTAAAATTTATTACCATATAATGTATACAGCATAAAAGTGAAACAAAACTATTCATCTGCTCACGTCAACTGAGAATGGACAAATTGTTTCAGGCATTGACTGTAACTCGATTGAAGTCACATAAGAAAGCACCTGCAAATTACAGACCTTCCGTTTCTGTTGGATATATCCAGAAATTTTATTACAAAGAATAAACCTTTACACATGGATTTCTTTAATACAGGTCAGTGTCTTCATTTATCTTTACTCACCTAACAACTTTACTTAGGGACCACACTCAGAGACTTTCCATAAAAGCCTTTTCAAACTTCATAACAGCACTTCTCCATATCAATGTATGTTATAAACTACAGGAAAACATATCCTTCCTATAAAAATGTTTGTTCACAATTTTTATATAAGGCTTAAAATTTCAGATTAAAAGCTATCTCTGGCCTAGAAGATTTGCTTTACCATCTCAATTGGTTGATTTGGACAGTAGTCTGCCTTGTTGCATCTTATTCTCCACAGTAGAATCATTTCACAACCTTGAAGGGAAGCCTATCAATATTAGAAACTGTTGTGCTGAAGATCAGTGTTCACTACACCGTTTCTAAATCATTATACAGTATGACTCCTGCTCTGAATCGTCAGAACAGCTAAAACTAAAACTGTCTTCCCTCTCATCCTGGTGCATAAACAGTGAGCTTGCTTCCATGTTAATGTATAGTAAAAATAGTTGCTAGCAGTTCAACCAGATATGCACACTGTGGTCTGAATCTCTGCAGAGCTGGGAGCTTTCTGTTGAACCCTTGTTGAAGTGGGGAAGGAACAGTTGTGAGCTGCAGCAAGACGGAGAGAGTCCTCAGGGAAGAGGGTGACCCATGTGAACATAGCAAAATAACCAGAGAAGACTGGCTTTTATCTACATATCTGTTATTCTGTATCATTTTGACAGTTACAGGGTGAATTCAGAGGCGGATAAGTCTCTCAAACAAGAGGCAAAAAAGAACTGCACTATCCAGAAAGGTGGAAAGGAGCTGTTCCTCCTGTGTTCATGTCCTGGGAAAGCTACATAGAGGAGCTGGTATTAGGTAAGGGAAAGGCCGTCATGGTGGCAGGGATACAAGTTCTAGGCTTAGCATTTTAAATGCTGCCCTTTGTCAAATGCTGTCATTCATCATTAATTTGCTTTTGAATATTTCACTGATGTGCTGAAACTTTATATGAATAGGTACTGCTTTTAAATATGACAAGGCTTAGAGTTAGCTTTTCCAAGTTATCAGAAATAACAGCTTAGATAAGATCTGTCAATGGAATTCAAATAGGATGAGGAGTCCACAGGCTTCCTTTAGTTCTGTATTTCACCATAACAGTCAAGCACATATGATAGAATTACCTAAACTCATGACAATCAGCACAATTGATGGTGCACCAGTAGATATAGTCATTGGTTGACTGCAGAACCTTACTGGAAACAGGCAGCATAGAACTGATGTTAGCACTTCTGTCACAAGGCTTTTAAGGTGGCTAAGAGGACCATCAGACAATGCAGGACAGTTTCTGAAAGATGATAGCTTTACACATTAACAGTATTGGTTGATTATTACTGACTTTCTTAAGTTTGCTTGGTATTTCCTTGTAACACAAAGTGCATTTTTTTTTGCTTTTTTTTTGCTTTTTTTTTTTTTTTTTTTTTAAGAAACAAATATGTCCAAGCAGCTTCCTAGACAAAACCTTCAAAATTAATATTCATGCTCTAATTAGCTCTTAAGTTTTCAAAAGCCACCCTAAAATACTTGTGTGTAGCCTTTTGTTTTGTTAACACATGAGAATAATGAAATAAGAACTTAGTAAATTCTTCTCCAACTGAATTCAGTGTGTAATGTAAATTATGTTTTTATTGTCATTAAAATGATGTTCCTCTGCCTAATGCTTTCTACTGATGAATCTCAACAGTCTATACCGGCGCCTAAGGGACCTTCATATACAGATTTGTCCCAGTCTCATAGATTTTTTAGTCATTGGATTTTACTGGTGGAAAGTGGCAAAAATTGACTATTGCAGGAATGGAGGCAGTTAGAGTATGAATTGCAATAGCACACAAAATAAAACCTATGGCTTTGCTAAATTTGGTCTCAGAGTCTAGGACTAGAGTCCAAGCAAGTAGTCATTTAGTAGTTTGGGATAATCAGTATAGAACACTGACCATTATAAAACAGGATTTTCAAAAGCTCTGGTGTGTATATATATATATATATATATGAGATTTCAAATTTTCATACTTTCCTAAAACATGTAAACAGTTTAGTGTGGAAAACTAGTGTATAGACAGCAGTAAAACAGTGTACTAAAATTTTGTCTATAATCTAAAATACAAATTTTTTCCTTGCATGCTGTAACAGTTAACCCTAGATTTCAAGATGGTGGTGTCTCTATTCCCATTTTAAAAATAAATAAAATAAGACACAGAAAAATAAAGTAACTTACTCCAGAAGAACTATCATAGCACTGCTGGAGACGGGAACTGTTTATATATTATAAAAATAAAACTAAACTGATTTTTCCATCATTTGCATGAGATATTTTGAGACAAAATTTAAAGAGAAGATGAAATGGCAAACCCCATGCTGGGGTATATAAACATAAATGTATCCTGTGAGATACATGAATTAACTCTCTGGTTTTCATGATAAGGTCTTAGCTAAACCATAGTATCCAATTCTGAGTGCTGCACTTCAGAGATAGAACTGGAAAGCACAGGAAAGCAAACAGTGATCAGAGGTCCAGAAACAATCTATGAGGAAAGATCAAAATAATTGGGGTAATTTTGCTAAAGTAGAGAAGACTGCCAGAGTAACTGATAACATCCTTCAAATATGTAAAGGCCTGCTAAAAAAAAAATGGGGGAAGATTATTTTCCAAGTCCATAATTATTAGGACACATTAATGGATTTAAACTGCACAAAGATTCATACTGAATTCAAGGAAACTCTTAATACAATTTTCATGTGTTGAAGCAGTGTGGAATACTTTACCTGAAAAGTTATAGAATAGCCAGAATGAGAGGATTTCAACAGCATATTTCTTAGGAATGATACTGGTAGAATTTAATCTCAAGACATGAGATAGATAAACTGTCTGACCTGCTTACATTTCTAGGCCTTGTTTCTGCGCACTTTTTGACTATTTCTGTGAAATTTTCTTTCCAAAATTGATATATTTCTTCATAATGCCTGTATTTTCTGTGAAAATCCTAAAGTAGTCATGGCAAACCCTCCCCCCTCCAAAAGAAATATTGTAAAGATGGAACATGATGTATTTTCTATGACATATATATATCTATAACATAATTTTGTTACCCATCTCTAATAGCTCAAGGAGTGGAATGGTAGGTCTTTTCCAATTTCTAGAAATACCACATTTTATCAGAAGACCACTTTTAAGTTCGTGTCATTAAGACCATACTAAGTGGCTGAGCCTGTGAAAAACTAGAATCTTATTTTTAAAATTGTTTTGTATGTTAATTCTGTAGTGGACCTATTCAGGTTTAATTTGCTACAATTTTACATGGTGTAAACTCACTCCTTGAAATTAAAGAAGTTTATGTCCTACAGATTTCATTTACAGATTCTAACTTTAATGACAAAGTTTATTCATCAAACTACGCACAAATGATGATATGCTTTGATTATTGTCAGAAAATCTCACCTAGTAGCTTTTTCATCCTGCACTAGTTGGTTTTAGAATGACATCTCATACAGATGGTGGAGTTCTTGAATTTTTTTCTACAGTTTTTCATATAAAGCTCTTCATGTTTCTATAGTGTTGAAATAATCTTGCCCTTCTAAGAGAAAAATAAGCAATAAAACCAAACAAACAAAAAAAAAAAACCCCACACACTTTTTAGGTTTAAAAACCCCACAATTGTGGTTTAAAAAAACCACAATTTTTTTATCTAGAATTCCTAGGAATTTTTAGGAAAAAGTTCTAGGAACTTGTCTAGATTTTTCACTTAGTACTCACATTTGTTTCCTTCCACATATTATTTTGTTATTTTTCCATGCACAAAATTTCATGAATTAAAAATATAGACCTGAATATTATACCAGTTTTAATCTTTTTACATCCACTACTACTGAGTTTCTACTAAGTCTGTGCTGCTGTGGTTTCTTTTTCAGCAAATACAAATCTGTCACTGATGTTTAGCCTCACACAAGTTTTGCAATGGCTTTTTTATATAGTAAGTATTGCTAAGTGTCAAGACGCTTGAGCCATGATTGCAAAGCACAATTTCTGGTTTATTTCTCTTAAGGTTTTCATCCTCCCATTTTGTTTGCTTGCTCATGAATATAAATTAATCAAAGCTGAAACTTTGTAATTACAACATAAACTACATGTTCAGTTTGCTTTATATATTTTTTCAGAACCAATTGCTTGCTTACTTAACTAGATTAGCCTTAAAATTCCAAAAAAAAGGTTATTCAAACGGAAAAAGAAGGAAAAAGTAATTTCCATCAAATACACATATAAATAAACACATAAATCATTAAATTTACATTTTCTTGGCATTTTTTCATTCTTCCATTTTATAATATATCCAAAGTGGGTAGAAAAAAGCCTGCATTTTTAAATGTTTTTAGGCTTTTAGATTAATATATTCAAAACTGAAAAAGAAAATACAATGAGGGGAGACCCTTTAGGAGCCATTTTCAATTAAAATGTTTTTACTATAGTAGATAAATAAATATACACATAAATAATATAAAAAAAATGACCTTCAAAATTACTCCACAAAACCCCCAATCTCCCGGGTGAGTTTTTTTCTTCAGAAAAAAAAAAAATGATTTCTTACCCCAAGCTTCGTGTTCTGTCTCTCTCATCCTTAAATGTTTCTGTCTCTCTCCAAATCAATAACACTTATACTTCTGCTTTTTAAGGTCTCCTAAAAGGGGGCTGTACTTCCAAGCAGTCACAAGCAAAGTCCTCTCACAACTTCTTCATTCTTC
The DNA here is from genome assembly GCA_025345505.1 of Todiramphus chloris collaris. Lineage (NCBI taxonomy): Eukaryota > Metazoa > Chordata > Aves > Coraciiformes > Alcedinidae > Todiramphus > Todiramphus chloris. The sequence continues at coordinate 4,206,868 of JANVCC010010235.1, forward strand.
ACTTCTTCCTTTTCCTTGCCTTATAATTTCAGTTTGACTCTTTATGTCTTTGATGGTTAGGATCCAAAGCCAGGTTTCCAATGAAATTAGGGAAGTGATAGATTTCAATTAATTTTGAGTATCTACATTGAGCACACACTTCTGAGCTAGACACCTTAGGCTCCACTTAAAGTCAGAAAAGAAAAGCAGATGCTCCAAAGATAAAATTCTCACATATTTGGACTTATTTTAAGATGACACAAACTGTAGATTCAGAAACACTACTTTTGGTCAAAGCAATTCCATATAGACAGAAATTTGAGATGACTATTGAGATGAATTGCCCTTCCCTGTACATGGCTAAGCTTGCTAAGATTAATATGATTCTTAGTCTTGCTATAATTTTGCACAGCTTCAGGATTCCACACTGGAAGTGGCAACCTTTCATTCACTTGAAGGAAATACCTATGTAATAGAGTGATCTTGATTCTCCTCTGATTCTCCTAACTTGTCATTGCAGTAATTTCATATATTTGACTGACATTTACTGAAGATATACACTGATAAAACTAAGAGGAAAATACAGTTCAAGTTGTTCTTAAGCTTGCAAATTCAAAATTTCCAAATGTAAAATAATTTTAAAAGGTAGTGAAAATTAATATTACTCTATTGAGGGCAGTGGGTCTATGCTGATTTACATCACCTGACAATCATTCAGTGTCTGTATGTGGGAATGGGTGGAAAGGATAATGACTAACCTCTTTTTTCAGTATTAAAAAAAAAAAACAAAAAACCCAACAAATTACCACCACCACCAACAACAAAAACCAACAAACAGAAAAAACAAAAACCAAAACAGACCCAGACAAACAAACAGGTTTTATTAAAAGATATTTCTCTGGGATTTCTTTAATCGATATTTACAAGATTTCCATGAAATAGATAATGCCTGAAACAATATATTCAGGGCCTTGTCAAACAAGTCAAATGTGTCTGTAATTCACACTAGGAGGAATGTTCTGCGTATTAAATTATCCACAGGCTGTGACTGAACAATTCAATACTCAGTCTGAAGGAAATAAAATGAAGGAAATAAAAATCACATAAGGAATTCTGGTCTGAAAAATTATTTTCTTTCTAATTTCTGATTTATGGTGACAGTTCATCTTACATCATGTCATATTAACGTAGAGCAACAAACTTGTTTAATGAAAGGAGAGGGTAATATAGAAGAAAAAGAGAAAAAAAAAATGTTCAGAGGACTTCTCAGATTCTTATGCTATCAGTCTAGACAGTGAGCAGTCAATCCAAATTTAGCAGGCAGATGGAGACAGAGCAGATGAGTAAGTGGATCCTCTTTACTTGAGGAGCTGGCAGGCGTTGTGGTTCACCAGTCACCTGAGTTATGTTTTAAATAGGTTACCATGTCTATAATGTACAAAGAGAAAATGTAGGTAGCAAAATGAACAAGCTAAGCATCTGCTTTACATCACTAACTGGAGTTGTGTTTCTTCAGGTAGTCTGAAAAAGGAATGTGACAGAACAAACCCCCATTCTTTCATAGATATCTACTTAAGAACATTTGTTGACAGAACACCTCAGAGTAAAGCATGCAGTTCAAACTTAAGTTCATGACTATCACATTTACAGTTCAACTCATTTTGTGGGAATATCTGAGTCAGAGTCTTAATTAATATCTAAGAGTCTTAATTAAAATTTCAGAGAACACTTACACTTAGCTCTGGAGATGTTAAAATCATGGAGTACATCTTGATGATGAAAATTTTCTGCAAATGAAGCCATAAATACTTTCAGCTGGACATCCAACATTCATGAAAAGTCATAGCAAAGTGACTACACTTATTTAAGAAATAAGCACTTAACCCAGCACTTCCTGAAAAACCTAGACTTCATTAACAGAAGTGTGTGACTTCCGTATGCAATACCCTTCCCTTTAAAGCATTTTTTTCTGGCAATATCTCAGTACTGTATTAGAACAATGCTCTGCCATGGGAAGCAGTATTTTTTGGATAAGACATAAAACTGAACACCTGATTGCCTGTGCTGAATAAAGATCCTCCAAAATTGACTTAGTCATATAGGATCACATAGAATCATAGAGTCATAGGATGCTGTTTAGCTGTTGCTCTTCGTGCTTGCCAAACTCCTGTTCGGCATTGACTGGAGATCTGTGTATGAATGTCTAATATTTCTAAACCATGTTTACGACACATGTAATATGCTATTTGCATTAAAAAATGTTCCTGTGATTATACATAGATATACTGGAAAGCTCTCTCTAAAATACACAGATCTTCAAAATCAGAGAGATATGAACTGAAGAACCTCTACACATATGTGAGTGAAGCTGAAAAGCAGATATAGCTCTGCAGAATCAGGGTAGTTGCTTCTGTCTTTGTGACCCAAGGAGACAAAGATTTCATTAAAAAGATGAACCATAATTCTTGGACAGAAATGGAGTAGAAGTTTCTTTTTTAAAATAGTAACTCTTTGATGTAAAGGATTGAGAAGCTTTGATTTGTTGTTTTCATTACATAACAACTCATAAAACCCCCCAAATAACTATGTAAAAGTTTTATGTATTTTTCATATATAATCAATAAAGCACCGTGGTCAAAATGTAGATGCTAATGTCTGCACTGTAATTTACTCATGCATCTTCCTTCTACAGTCTCCCTCTCTAAATACTATGTTTAAGGCTAAATGACTGTATGTAATTGGTTTAGGATCACAGAATCATGCAACCATGGAATAATTTATCCTGGAAGGTACCTCTGCTGGTTACCTGCTCCAACCTCAAATTTAGACATAAATTCAAGGTTAGATCTAGTAGCTTAGGGCCTGGCTAGTCAGGCTTTTAATATTTCAAAGGATGTATAGTCCACATCCTCTCTGATCTCATATTTCATTGTTTGATCATCTTTGAGGTGGAAAAATAAAACAATAAATAGAAATACTTAATACCCAGCTGGAATTTTCTCTGTTACAACTTGTAAACAGCTATTAGCCTTTTCAATCTCTTACCTTCTCTTCTCCAGGATGAACAAACATGATTGTTTCACTGTCTTTTCATACACCATATGCTGTAGCACCCAAAGCATCTTGGTGGCCCTCACCTAGACTTCCTCAAGTCTGACAGTCCCTTTCTTGTACTGGAGGCCCAAAAGTGGACACGGTCCTACAGATATAGTTTAATATGGAGGACGATAAACAAATCCATCCATCTTCTAACCATATTACTGCAAGCATAGGCCCATATATAGTTAGTTATCTCTGCAAGGGCACGCTGCTGACATGTTCAGCTTATCCACTAGGATACCAATTTTATTTTGATAAAGCTGCGTTTCTACTGCATTGGCACCCAGCCTGTACTGTTACATACTTAATGTTGCATTGTTCCAGTGGGTACTGAAATATTGCTATCGTAAAGATAAATAATAATTTCCACCCCAACTCGATCAATCCATAGTTACCATATCAGATAATTGTTTTGTTTCTTATGGCCTTCTTTTTTTTTTTTTTCTTTTCTCCCACATTGTCTAATCACAAGAATTGTACAAAAAATGAATTATGATTTACCAACAGGAAAGATGAAGACATGTCTCTGGACAAAGGATTTATAACAGCTTAATCATTCTAAATTAGGCATTTAAACTAGTCACTGGCTAGTTTTTCTCAGTGAAATTAGACATCTGAAAACAAATGAAATAAAACCAATACATGGAAAGACTTAACTGGTAGATTATCAGTTTTGGTTAAGGGTCCCATCCATTAAGAATAAAAGCAATTGACTGAGGAGATAAATTTAGTGTAAAAAATATGTAAACCAAAACAGATGTGAAAAAACATACCAAAACAAAGGTAATGAAGCCCTTTACAAAGGCAAAAGCTTTTATAAGTTTTCCCAGTCTCATTGAATACAAAATGTAAAAAATAAAAACCAAGGTAGAATAACTACATCACCTGCAAGATCTTCCTGTGCTTGCATTTTTGTGTGGTTAAGTAATTAAACTGACCTTTCTTGGCTTTTGTATTCTGAGGCACCAAGGATATGAAATTCTCCCCAGTTGTGGATTCTGTGACCTCCACATTTTGAACAATGCCTGAAGTGAGTTTGACACGGTAACTGCTGCAGTTTTCCCTTCTCAATAGCCACTTTGCAGCACCTATATCCCAGATGAATAGCCAGCTTGATCAGTTTTTTCCTCCCTTCTCTTGATAAATGTTTCCCCTTTTCCACTTGGCTGGCAGAAAGACGACCATTAAACGTTCATTTGTTTAAGCTAACAGACTGTGGTCATCTGCTCCCTGGGGAAGGCAGGAATCCAAACAGGTCTAAAATGGCATCATTTAGGAACACAATCAATTCATTATCTTTTTCATAAAGTTCACATGTGAGCACATTAATCATAATGGAATGGCACTGGACAGAAAGTTCTTACCTAAGCAAGTTCAGTGCTGCAGCATCTCTTTATCATTTAACTGCCTCTTGCATTTAGGCTTTTATTGTCTGATCATTCAGCTGTTGTTTTATGAGTGCTGGTGTATCTTTTGTATGCACCAACTGACAACCTCCAGTGAACCTTCATGCAGTGGGCCCCACATGGGTTGGTCTGTTCTGCATGCAGTATATAGCTGTAGAAATGAATGCTGTGTCATTCTGTATTTTTCTCCTACTTCTATGTTTAAAAAAAATACATGTTTTTAAATAGGTAGTCTTGCTTTACATGACCATTTTGACCTCAAGCCTGACATTATGGAAAGAAATAGAGACTCTTTGATACTTTTGTGGCCTTCACTATTGTTTCAATCAAAAATCTTAATTGTCTTTACACTAAATAAGTCAGTCCCATCTCTGTGATTTATTCCCCAAATGACAAAAGGTGGGAGAAGGCAATTCCCATTTCTTCTTTCATAAAAATACTGTAACTTTTTATCCACTGACCTTAATTCTTTGCTTTTTTTCAGCCAAAAAAAGAAGAATCATAAAAATATTTTGGTTGGAAGAGATCTTTAAGATCATGAAGTCCAACCATTAACATACCACTGCCAAGTCACCATTAAACATGCCCTTCATCACCACATCGACATATATTCTAAATGTCTCCAGGGATGGTAACTCCAGTACTTCCCTGGGAAGCCTGTTTCACATTTTGACAACCCTTTCAGTGAAGAAATTTCTCCTTCTGTTCAACCTAAACCTTCCCTGATACAACTTGAGGCCATTTCCTCTTCTCCCATTGCTTGTTATATGGAGAGGAGACTGGCCTCCGCCTTGTTACAACCTCCTATCAGGTAATTCTACAGACTGATAAGGTCTCCTCCAAGCCTCCTTTTCTCCAGGCTAAAAAATTCCAGTTCCCTCAGCCACTCCTCACAAGACTTGTTCTCCAGACCCCTCACCATGTTCTTTGGACATGCTCCAGCACCTCAATGTCCTTCCTGGAGTGCGAGGCCCAAAACTGAACCCAGTATTCAAGGTGTGGCCTCACTAGTGCTGAGTACAAGGAGACAGTCACTGTCCTAGTTCAGTTGGTCACACTATTTCTCATATAAGACAGGATGCTGTTGGCTGCCTTGGCCACCTGGGCACACTGCTGGCTCATATTCAGTCAGCTATTGATCAGCACCCCCAGGTCCTTTTCTACCTGACAGCTTTCCAGACACTCTTCCCAAACCCTAGAGCATCACCTGGGGTTGTTGTGACCCAAGTGCAGGACCTAGCACTTAGCCTTGTGGAACCTCATTCCATTGTCCTTGGCCTATCAATCCAGCCTGTCCAGACCCCTCTATAGAGCTTCCCTACATTCAAACAGATTAACACTCCTACGCAACTTCTTGTTGTTTGCAAACATACTGAGGGTGCCCTTGATCCTTTTGTCCGGATAATTCATAAAGATATTAAACAGAACAGGCCTCAATACTGAGTCACAGGGAACACCACTTGTCACCAGCTACCAACTACTCCATTCACCAATACTCTCTGGGCCCAGCCATCCACCCAGTATTTTATTCAGTAAAGCATACACCCATCCATACCATGAACGACCAGTTTCTCCAGGAGAATGCTCTAGCAAACAGTGTTGAAGGGTTTATTGAAGTCCAGGTAAATGACATCCACAGCCTTTCCTTCAACCATTGAGTGGGTCACTTTGTCATAGAAGGGGATCAGATTCATCAACCAGGACCTCCCTTTTGTAAACCTGTGCTGACTGGTCCTTATCTGTTCTTTGTGCTGTATGTATCACATAATAGCAATCAGGATGGCCTTCTCCATAACCTTTTTGGACACTGAGGTCAGGATGACAGGCCTGTAGTTCCCAGAAACCTCCTTCCAGCACTTCTTGTAGATGGATGTCACATTTGTTAACTTCCAGTCAGCTGTGAACTCCCCGGTTAGGCAGGCTACCAGTAAATGATGGAAAGTGGCTTAGTGAGCACTTCTGCCAACTCAGTATGCTCGGATGGATACCATCCAGCCCTACAGACTTGTGTATATCCAAGTGTTAGGGTAGGTCACTGACTATTTCCCTTTGGATTATGGGGGCTTCACTTTGCTCCCTGTTCTTTTTTTCCAGCTCAGAGTGCTGGGTACCCAGAGAACAACTGGTCTTAGTCTTAAAGACAGCGTCAAAGTCATTAAGTACTTCTGCCTTTTCCTTGTTCACTGTTTCCTCCCTCATCCAATAGAGGACGAAGATTCTCCTTAGTCCTTCCTTTGCTATTATTTATGCAAACATTTTTGGTTGTCTTAAATTCTAGTTGGGATTTGGCCTTTCTTTCTCCCTGCACAGCCTCAAGAAATCTGAGTTGTCTGATTTCTGTTCAGCCAGGCCAGTCTTCCCTGCCAGCGCATCTTATGGCACACCAAGAAAGTCTGTTCCTGTGCGTTAAAGATTTCCTTCTTCAAGAATGTCCAGCCTTCCTGGACTCCTTTGCCCTTAAGGACTGATTCCCAAGGGACTCTGTCAATCAGCCTCCTAAACACGTCAAAGTCTGCCCTCCAGAATTCCATGGTGTTAGTTCTACTGATCCCCCTTCTTACTTCCCCAAGAACTGAAAACTACCATTTCATGATCCCTGTTCCCAAGACAACCTCTATCCTTCACACTGGATCACTACATCTGACTACTGAGTCTTATCTAAGTATCTGAGATTTCATTTCTGAATGAGACTGAATCCCTCAAGTTTCACCTGTAGCTTTAGTATTTTTTAAATATATGAGGATTTAAGATACCAAGTTGTTTAGTTAAGGAACATACAGGTACAATTAATTCATTGGTGTCCCACTTGTGTTCCCTAAATTTAGTAACTCAAGTTAGGATTCATATCACCTAATATTAAGTATCTAAATATGTCTGTGAGACATCTCGCTTCAGGATGGCATAACATTCCCCCAGGGGGAAACTAGTTTCTCCTCACTTCCTGTAGACAAAATGCAGATAGTTTCCTTAGCAGATAGAACTTTTATAAGAAGTTTCTCAAAACTAGGTCTTCAATGGAAAAAGATTAGCTTTTTTCAGTAAGTAACTATCTCAGCATGGATGTCACACTGTGTGAAGTTTGGACATTGTTGTTCTAACCTTGATGTAGGCATTCAAAGTCAACCCTAGGAAGGGAGTTTAACATTGACCTCACCTGGTCAAAGTGATGTAAGAAATACCTATGTCTTATTCCAGTGTGATTTTACATTGACACAGCTATTTCAAAATGCCACAGAAAACACCCTGGAGGAAATAAATTATTTTTACCCCTTTTTTTTTTTTTTTTCTATAGAAGATATTGAAGAAATAATTATATTTTTCTGTATCTCATAGACAAAATAAAAATGTCTAAAATTAATTTTTTTTAATTAATTTTTCGTGTTGCAACAGATAGACTGTACTTTAATGATTGTGTTTTCGTTTTATCAGACATATACAAATATACTCTGTAATCAGTATCTTGGAAATATAAGCTGAGGTAACATTTGCATTACATTATATCAGTGGATAAGAATATTTGAAGAACAGTTAATCAACTATTAAATCTAATACTTTGGATGTAAAATGGCAATTAGCAGCCCATGTCTTTTGCTTCCCTCTTTTCTTTTACTCCTTGACATTTGTGACTCTTTTAATCATGTTTTTAAAGAAACCTGTTCTGTCAGTGCTCTTGAGGATAATACATTCTGGCAGGTGGCTGGGAATTAAAAAAAAACAACCCAGAAATAGTTAAAGTGGCTTTTTCTCTCTGTGTTTTCAGTGTGTGTCATGGAACATCATGGAAAATGACATGAGTGATAGAAACCTGATGTGATTCAGACCATTTTCAATGGGAAAATGATACACATTCTCTAAAGATTTCCTCTGCTCTCAAGTAACCCACAATCTTTGAAAATACCACATGTTGTCACAAAATGACAGGAAAGATGCTGGAACTGGAGGGGTTAATATCTATACTTTCTATAAATGTTCATAAAAATATAACAAAACAAAACAGAAGACTCATAAAAAGTTCTGCCTCAGAAAAAATGTCATTTCAGGAAAAACTTTCTAGGAGAACATTTTCATTTGAACTTATATCTGTTTCAATAAAATTTTGTTTAGACCAGTTCTTACTTTTCACCATTAAGGCCTGGAAAATTGAATTGTGTATTTCCAATACATCTTTTGGAGGGTTTATTTTTGAAATTTAGTTTGGTCTGTAGTTCTAGGTTTTAATGACAACACAACTTTTTAAATGTTCTTAAAACACTTTACGAAAACTTTTACTTTCATGTTGTGTTTTTTAGAGTTTTCAGACAAATTTTGAGAAAAGAGTAATATCTATTTCTGTATATATTCTTGTACAGGAAGTACAACTTCTTCTCTTCCATATGATTAATTTCTTTTAGAATTTCTTTTAAGACAATGAGTCTTCTATTGGAAATACATACCTGTGTATATACACATATTTTGATTTTGATTTTGATTTGCCTATTACAGATTCCAAATATGCTGACATTGTGTTTCGATAGTTTTCCACTTTGGGGAGTGGAAGACAACATTTCAACAACTTCTCCAGAAGTTGCTGCCATCACTGAAGTAAGAGACCTAGCTGAGCAAACTGTGATGTGGAAGCCAATGACAGAGAGACAGACAATGACATGAATCAAGAATTGTGAAAGGAAAAAACACCTTGGAACAGGTTAGGAAGTGCTGATAAGGAATTGTTTTGAAGGAAGAATTATAAGCAAGAAACTGTTCAGAACAATGTATTAGCATTGACACCAATGACTCATGTTCTGAGCGTGTTACCTACAGGCTTATTTTTAACTTCTGTGTAGAGCACTTGATCACTGGTAATTCCATGATTATATCTTGTGGGAAGGTTGAGAGCATCATCTCTCTTCCATCATGGACACATTAGTTAAGGAAAGCGCTAACAAGGATGTTGGGTGGACTTGTGGTTAAATAGTCATGCACAGTGCAATTACTGTATTTTTATCATCATCACAGAAATAAGCAAATGTCCCAGGCCTCTCCCTTGAATTTAACCCTCATCAAAGGCTAATGTTTTGTCTTAATGGTATCCACTGTATTTAGGAAACAATAATGTTTTTGCTAAGCATAACTAAGATTTGTTTAATTCCACTTTTTGCTTATCTAGTGCTGTAGCTAGTTTAAGAAATTTGTAAATGTTCAGTAACTCTTTTAAGCCTCACAGATGGAAATTAGTATTGCTACAGTATATGGGAGAAAAAATATTTCAAGGGAAAAAAAAAAAAAAGTTTGTCAACCATCAAGAAGTTCAAGGACACAACTAGTCACACTTCCTGGTTGTTTGCAAACTTTTTTTTTTTTTTCCTTCCTGTTTGTTTCTTTCTTTCTTTGTTTCATTCAGGTTTTCAACAGATTTGTGTTGGGTCTAATCTGTCCAAGAGCAGAAATACAAAATGCAAGCATGTATATTTGGGTCTAGATTTTCTGTATTATCAACAGGAAGAAACACACTCCCCCAGAGCAACTCTAATCTCATCCTAAAACAGACATTGTAAATGCATCATATGAGTCTTACCTTGAAACAACATTTTTTTTTCCTAATTATACTGAGGAATGACTCGATGTAGATTTGCATAATGCAGATACCTCTATGTAGACAATATGAATCTTCTCCATTCTTGTAGATACAGGTGCCCTTCCATAGGCAATCCCACAGAAAATGAAGCAGGCACTGCATATTGGGGCAAAGAATGCCTTGACTCTTTACTAACTGATTAATTTAATATGATAGTATCTAGAATCTCCTGCCAGGGCTGAAACACCATTCATTGAGCCAGGCACTGTGAAGCACAGAGTCAAAAGTGATCTCTGTTGTGGAGAAGTTTGTAATCTAAATAGACAAGTGATGGATTATGTGCCTGTGTGCATCTATATTGATCTGTAATGGAAATTTAGGTAGTCTCATGAGCTTGTTTGAGAGGGATATAGTTCCAAATTTAGCTTGCCTTCCAAGTGTCTATCTCTTTGAAATTTGTCCTTACAGCCTCCTGGTGATCTAGGCAGGAATGAAGCTGACAATTTTACACTATTCAGGTGCCCTGTCATGACTGAGGTGATGATTTTGCCTCTCCTATTATGTAGCAGTATGTGGTAGTGCTCCATGTAAACTGCTTTGAATGCCAAGTAATATGAGCTTTTTGGTTGTAATTCTTACTATTTTCTTTTTTTTTTTTTTTTTTTTTAAATTCAGTTTTTGTACATATATAGATATCAGAAGTCTAAATTTTTCCTTAAGTTTAAAATTAGATTTTTTTAGTACATTCCTGGTTATACTGCCTTTGTCTTCAAATTTTGCCTATCAGTTTTTCTGTGATTGCATTGCCGATGACTACAAAACACAGCAAGAATCAAATTGGCCATTGATTTATAAAAGTAACTGTAATATGAAAAATGAATAGAACAATATGAGGATAGTGAGGCTTTTTGGATACATTACAGTCACAGAACAAAGATCCTAGTCTCCTAAGTTTCACTTATTATATGTCCTGCTGGCTGGTTGAGCTTCAGTTACGGATCATAAAGTGTTTCTGTTTTTCATAGCTCATGCTCTTATCTCTGCCTAGGCTTGACCTTTTTTTCTGTTTTATTTTCCATGTTTAGCACTGATTTCCACAGGATATACAGTGGATCAAGAGGTCTTTTTTTCCTCTGTTGGTCTGATTCCCACCTGTTTTAACTGTGAACTTCTCTTGACATAGTGAGTCTTGATTCTTTCTCTGGGTAGATGAACTCCCACTGTTCGTAATATTACATATTTTCTAGGGATTGATCTATTTCTTCTCAATATTTCCTAAAAAGTAATCTGTCTTCAAATAACTTGTTCCTTTAAAGGGAATCTTTGCATGGGGATCAAAACGCAATCCCTGCATTTGATTTTGGTTTAACACATAGCAACGCACACACACACTCACAAACACACATACAAACACAAAAAATATCTTTTGTCTCATTTTAAATGATTGTCTTATTTTACTAGATTTACTAAATTTTAGTCTCCTTTCCAGCTGCTGACAGATGTTGTCAAGTATTTTTCATAGTAATGTTTCCATGGTTTTCCTATTACGAGAAAAGAAGAAACAGATTTGCCTCTCTTGTACATTCAGTTTATTTCTTCACATTTGAACATAGCTTGATCCTTCCTTCCTTCCTTCCTTCCTTCCTTCCTTCCTTCCTTCCTTCCTTCCTTCCTTCCTTCCTTCCCTGGAATTCTAGCAATTGAAAAGATCTATCTCCTCTGCCACGTATTTCTTTTATGTTTAAACAGTAACTTGTCAAATCAATCATGTTGACTTCCTTACTAGGAATTTGATTTAACATCTGCTTCTTACATATTTTTCTTGTCCTTGGTTCAAATTTGGACATACTCTTTTACTGGGAGTCAGCTCCAGTCTCATACATAGAAATATGTATGCCTAATGTATAGGTTTCTATCAAAATTCTCACTATATTCAGTGGAGAATTCAAGCAGAATTACGCAGTTGTTAACAAAAGGGTCTAGTGTCCTTTCAGACATTGTTGAATGTAATTTTCTCTTCACCTACCATTCCCAAAAGGATTTGAGTCTCCATTTAGCTCTGTTTCATACCTATTGGTCTATTCACACTTGATCATTCTGATCATACTAACTCTGGTCTAGCGTGGAAAGAATGACAGTACTACATTTAAGAGAAAAAATTCTCCTTCTGGCAACAACCTTCAGGGCTCCTACATGCATTAAACTGTCCTGCTCCTATACTCAAAGAAGAAAGAAATCAATACATTTGCTAGATTAGTTGTTATGCAATCTGGTATCTGGACATCATAACACTGATCATGTTGAGAACTCATTGTTCAGCTGACAAGCTCTCTGTACTGTCAGCCCCATTCATCCAGCTGATGAGCTCATATCAACCACACATTTTCTTGACAAATGCTGTTTCCCAATGAGGCCTAGTGAGTGAAGTACTCAGGAAAAGTGGTGTACAAAGGGATTTTCTGTTGGTTTATTTTTTGCTTGTTTTGTTGGGATTTCTTTTCCAGAACAGATGAATGGTATACCACTATTTCCCACTTCCTTCTGCTTTTTAATTAAAAAAAACCCCAAACAAACAAGTCAACCGAGTAAACAAACCCCATAAGTTTATGCACATATGTTCTTGAAAAATCTAAATCTTGTAGGGCTTTTTGTTTATTTGTTTGTTTTGGTTGGTTTGGTTGGTTGGTTGGTTGGTTTGGTTTTTGTGGATTTTGGTTTTTTGTTTATTTTAAATGAAAAGGAAGAATATCATATTTGCAAGAAATACATAAGATGTAGAACATGAAATCTTCATGCATATGAAATCTCTTTGTAAAATACACCACATCTCTTAGACTCAGTGTTGAATTCAGTTATTATATATTTGTATTCAGGTGCTTTCTACAATGTGATTGATTCCATTCCTGCTATATCAGAGATAACTGAGCTATATTTCTACAGTATCTTATAGAGTCATGGTTAGCAGTCTGTACATGATTCTGTGGAACAATAATATGTTTGTTTGGGGTTTTTTTAAATATTAAATTAAAAAAAAAAATATTTTTGCACAGGTAGCTTTAAATATCCCCCCAGCAGAAACTACATGGCAACATTTACCTCCAGGTAGTTTTCTGAACTAAATCCTACACTTCTTACCTCGAGTTCCTCTTTGCCTTTAGATCCCCAGATTAGTAGGTCTGAGATTTTTGGGGATTGTTAGCCTTTTGGGGGAGTCTTTGTTGTTGTTGTTGTTGTTGTTGTTGTTGTTGTTGTTGTCCTCCCACCCTTTTTTTTTTTTTTTTTCTTCTTATATAATATCTGATACCTTAACATTATTAAACAGGGAAGGGAAGATGTGGTAGCAATAGGTGTTATTCATTGCTATACTTCATCACTTACATAAATGCATTTACGTAATAATTTATACTGATATAACTATACTGATAAAAACAGTCATGCAGGACTTTAATTTGTATATGTAAAGTCCAAGAACTCATCAATGGCAAGCCCTGGAAGGACCTTTGAATTAGCTTTATTAAAATAATCATTCTAAACACACTATTTTATTTTTATTAAAAAGTAGATAAGAGCCATTCAACCTATTTCCATATATTCTAGGCTTTCATCAGCTGTGTAAGGCAATGAAGGAAGGACTTTACTGATAATGTTATTTCTTTACTAAGTATTGTTTCAGAAACTATATATACCTGACCTTGTTTCTAAATTCTAGCTGGGGGAAAATAGCATTTTGGTGTCTTTCTTGTTTGGCTGCAACATTTAAAGATCTGTATTTTAAAATTAAATGTGTACAAAGCCTCATTATTACTTGCAGGTTCCCCAAGAAATTAGAAATGAAATTTTAAAATAAATGTTCTTCTTTTACGCACAGTAATTCCTCATGTGTTAAGATCAGCTCTTCCCTACAGCTATAACTTAATCGGCATGCAGGGTTCTGATTATGAAATACAAGCAATTTGAGGGAAATCTTAATGTAATTTACATTAGTAATTCTAGTTACTGGCTAAAGAATCTAAGATGGTCCTTTAAAAAAAAAAAAAAAAGCTTTATTTCTCTGCTGTGCAGGTGAGGTATACTTTTATTCTGCTTGTGGAGCATGCAACAAATTGCAGAGGTTTTAAAAACCCAGCAGAAGAGAGTAAAAAGGAAAACTGTGGATGGGTGAAGACCTTGTGTGTAAAAAAGTACTGATTCAGCCAGAGTCAACATCAAGTAAACACATTCTTGGGATATAATTAGGGACAGTTTAACTGTACCAGTAATAAAGGCCTTAGTAAATTGCAAGCTTCAAATGATGATACATTTCAGGCTAGATAATCATTCCAAGATCTCTGCTAATATTTCATGCTCTTAGCTTAGGTATGGAAACTACTTAGTGTATAATAAAAAAAAACTATAACTTTATATCCCTTGATGCATTCTCTCTTCCAGGTTTCACTTACTAAGAATCTTTTGCTGCAGTGGCATCTCTGCTTCAAATAAAACTGATTAAAATTAAATTACTCAGTCTCCTGACCCATGGCAAATTTCATGAGCTGCAATTTGTCTAGTAGTTCAGCTGTGAGTACAATCTGATTGGCTATAATTTAGGTTTATAGTTCCTTTTTTTTTTTTTTTTTTTTAAACAAAAATAATAAATACAAATAGTATTTAAATAAAAAAAAAAAAAAAAAAACCAAAAACAAAAAAACAGGGAAAAGAAAGGGAAGAAAGGAAAAAAAGAAGAAAGGAAGAAGGTAAGACAGGAAAGAAAAGGAACAATAGTTAGATTTTGAGCTGTAGGAACTGAGGAATTGCTGGGTAGACTAGACTTCTTAAAATATTCAGCATACTTAGAAAGTTTAACTTAAATCACATGGATGATGTTTTCAAGAAAATAAAATACACCTACAAATCTGGTCATTTCAGTCTAGATTTCCCATCTCTAAACAGTGCCTGCTTTCCTAACACAACAAAATCATACAAATATGGGCTGTTTAGTTTGGTTTGGTTTTTGTTTGTTTGTTTGTTTGCTTGTTTGTTTGTTTTTCCCCAGTGTTCTTTGTAAGAACTTTCAAATTCTGGAGGGTACAGAGAAATAGATAACAAAATTCCATGCTTAAAGAAAGCAATTTGATTGGGACAGGATTTTACGCACAATGTGAGCACATGCAGAGCACTGTTTAAGGCAGCTTTGTTCTACACAGACTTTGAACTAAAAGGGTTTGTTTTGGATTTTTCCCTAGAAAAAGCTCCTGCTGATGGGTATTGGCTTCTCGAACTTCTGTCCACAGAGATTTTTTACTTTGTACCTTCTCTCACTTAGTTTTTATGGGCAATAAAAAGTATAAATCATTATTTCTTCCAGGATAATTTAAACTTATAATACATTACTTTGCAGGAAAAAAAGGAAGACAAATAGCTGACTAACTCACTTTTGTGCTCAGAAACTCTATTAGGAAAGAAACAGACATACACCTCATGCCTATGGGACATTTGCTTGCCATAGAAAAATGGTTGTATTAATACCACATGTTTGATCTGATCACTCATTGTCTTCCCTGATGACAAGAGATTCTGCTGCTTCTGATGCTCAATTAACAAATTCCTTTCCAACCAGTTCCTAGAGATAGAATAATTCCAAGTGTCACCTGTCCTGCACAAAACTATTAGTTCTATGTGAAACTCCACACAATTGTTCTAAGAAAAACATTTGATGTCCTTGCCATACTAGCCTCCTGTCCTAGGAAGCTGTTCATCTTTTCACAAATTCAGACCCATGACCTCATCTGGAACATGTGGGGATACTGGGCAGGATAAATCTAATTTTAGACATCCATAATGCATAGATGCTTACAACTATCATAGTAATAACTTAAGGCACAAGCCATCCATTGTGTTTTAGATGTTCATTTCCCTTTCACATACTTGAATTTTCATGTTGACAGCAAAAGTATCCTAGACTGGCCAATTCAGATATGAAACTTAGTCAGATTAATCCCTTCCTACTTCCTCCAGAGACTGACAATCTGATTGGCTAATATTCCTTGTCCAGTTGGTCTCAGTCATATGGCAACCAAACTAAACCAACTAAACCAAGCCAAACCAAAATGAAATAATATGATATGGAGGTCAGTTTATTTCAAAGATATCCATTTCTTGAACTGAACTAAGAGATGTTCTGCACAATCAAAATGCTTTGTTATCAGTGAATTCAATAGAATAACTGTTCATGGCTTTTCTGTGTTGGGTTTGGGTTTGGTTTTGTTTTTTTCTTTTGAATTTTTTAATTAATCTGATGTCCTGCTGTCTTCAAAATAAAAACAGAAAAGCAATCTGCAACAATAATTCTAACTGATTTTCTGTCAAAGAGATTGGATGAAGTAAAACCATTCTAAAAACTTGTTATCTTGTAGAATATTATTTGTGATAACAACAGTAGGGAACTAAATAAATCACTACTATGAAGCTAAGACAGGCTTATGGTCAAGGTAATAATCAGTCATGTAGAAACACTGCTCTTCATATAAGGTTTCTTTTATTTTTATTTTAAATAGGAATGTAAATCTTGTATCAGAGTTTCAGTGATCTAAACTGAATTTTTTGTCCTAAATACTCAGATACTCATGTGCACTGAAACTTGAATGAAAATATATGAAAGAAGTCTAAATGTCTATCCCTGACTTCTGAGACCTACTTGTGTTTTGACCTCTGAAGAATTAGTTTTCACAAATGCTTCTGCTACAGCTCAGACTGAGAAACTAGGAACATGTTGAATTGTTTGCCTTTTTTAACAGTGTCAAGGTTGCTAATATTGCTTTTGCTGCAAGCCTTAAAACAATCTTCATTGGTAGATACTATCTAAATACTAAGGTATCATCCTTATACAAAAGGTTTTCAGGCTTCAGGGTGAAGATCCCAGCATTCTGTGAACTACCTGTATGGACACTCTGGAAGTTGCCAACTAAAGATGTTTGAACATGTAAACTTTATTCAGTCTTTGCAGATATCTTAGTTTCCAATAGAAAATGTTGTCAAGAACAGAGCAAGAACTTAATAGTTATTTCCCTCTTCTAAAGGAATTGCAGGCATGCACTTCCAATACTTTCTGCTATGGAAGAACATCAAGAAAATGCAAATTGTTTCTCTCTAATACTTGCACTGCATAGATAATCAAACATCCTCATTAAAACCAGATCTTCCTGATATTGGACATTATGAGGATAATATCCTTACTTTAACCAGTTGTCTGATATATTTTTACTAAATCTCATAATATATCAGTAATATTAGAAAAGTAATATGTGACAAAATGAAGCAATAAATCATGCCATCTGTTTGCTTTTTATGTATCATTCTTTAATGTATTCAAAAACATCTACTAGCTTTTATCCTATGTTGAAAAAAGTACAGAAGAAGCAGGAAATCTCTAGTCTCTGACCAACAATGGCACTTAGAAGAACATGAGGTTATGTGGACTGGTAACACTCAATTCTTCTCAGGGAGAATTTTAAAAATACAGCTAGACAAGATGTTCCAGAAACATAAAAGAAATATTAATGACTCCCTGTGTTCTACATGCCTGTTTGAGATTAGGAAATTAAAGTGTTCAAAAGTAAGATGCATTCCCCTGCAACCATTTCCCCAAACTCCACATATGATAGGAGAGCCAGGCAGCCTGTTCTGTAGATCTGCTTCCACAGTCTCCTTGTTAGGTGATGTACTGACCCAGACAAGTTCTGGGACCAGGCTGAGTGCGATTTCAAAGACCTAGGACAAAAGAACCACAGAATTATTGATGT
The DNA here is from genome assembly GCA_025345505.1 of Todiramphus chloris collaris. Lineage (NCBI taxonomy): Eukaryota > Metazoa > Chordata > Aves > Coraciiformes > Alcedinidae > Todiramphus > Todiramphus chloris. The sequence continues at coordinate 4,224,684 of JANVCC010010235.1, forward strand.
CTGTGATCCACACAAACATCTACTTCCTCAGTCACTCAGAGGTCAGTGGAAATCTCTCAGACCTTATAAAAGAAGTTCTACAGGCTAATTTACCCCCTTCCTGAGTAAGTAAGTTTCCTTTCTCTCCCAGCCTGTGTATCAGCAGGGAAGAAAAAGTTTTGAAGATAAAAGCCTTTGTGTAGCAAGTGGAGAGTAAAGACGAGAAATGTCTGGTAAAAAGCAATATGTATCAAGTATACATAAAAAAGTCCTCCTCTAGAACATTTTCTATTTTTTCAATTAGAATTATTGCAAGTAAGGTTATTCCAAATGAAAATCAGATCAAAACATGTACAACAATTTACAGTTCTTCAATTCAGATACTGAATGACAAACCCAATTCTTTTACAAAAAAAATAAAAATAATTAAAAAAAAGACCCTTTTTTTGGTAAATTATTTCTTTTTATAAGGTCATTTTTCAAATTTCAGTCAAGTACTGTGCTTTGTTGGAAGATAAAAACTGAAGAGCAACCATTTTTTCTAGAATTAGTTTTGTCATCCATTCTGTTCTTTTATTATGCAATATAAACACAATTAAACCATTTTTTAAAAGAAAGTAACTTTAAAGAAAACCATTCTCATTTATTGGTTTGGGTTTTTTTGTCTCTAAAAAATACCTAATGCAGAAGTACATTTTTATTACATTTGTTATTGATACTATAAAATTGTACTTCAATGGCTGGGAAATACAATGTAATTGATCATGCTGTGGAAATGCATTAATATGAGTTACTGTATTTTTCATACGTAATTTGAGATTATGTATAGATGTGAAACTGTCCTATAGCACAGTGTAAATCTGTGAATTAGAGTTTTAATATTTTAAGGTAAATATAATCAGACACGTCTGACAAAAAGACTTTGTCTCAAATTTCTTAAACATCTCAAAAAGCTTGGCTATGGACTAGAATTGACTGAGTAGACAATGCTGCATAATATATCTCAGTTTTCAATGTTGTGAGATATTAGATTACAGCTATTGACCTTTATTCCTTTCAGCATTGGCAGGATTTAAATAAGAAAAAAGAACAGAAGAACAGAAAAGAAGAAAGGCAAAAATTTTACTCCATAAGAAATGGTCATTTAGTAGTAAAAAATAAAGGACTTTGCTGAGGACGGAACAATCAAGTGAGAGACAGATATTTAATACCCCCTTAAAAGGAAGTCGTATTTCTAAGGAAGAAACTGACATTTGTTTTGTCTCCCTCTGCACAAATACGGAAGACAAATAACACAGGAAATACACAGAATGGGTGAAACAACTAGGTGAGCTGTTAAAAACAGATGGAGATATAGATGAACTATAACAACCATGTTGTAAGTGAAATTTTACAAATAAAATACTTTTATAGAAAATATGTACTTTAATAAAGCTAAAAATCAGTGAAAAAATATGTTTTTTTATTTTGCTGTTTGTTTGATAATTTTTCCACTTTCTTGATAGTCTCTAAAAATTAAAATTTTCATTTTTTATCTCACTTTCATTTCCCCCCACTTTATTCTCACTTTCAGTTCTTACAATAACTTTTTACTATCAAAATGAAGAAAAAGAAAAGAGAAAATTTGAAAAATAAAGACAAAATTAAGTCTATCATTTTAGCCTGCCACCACCCTTTTTAATCTATTATTTTATGCTCCAAATTCTGCAAGACCATGTTTCAGACAGCTAATATTTTTCTCTGAGAAACCTAAGAAATCAAAATTATTTTGACTCTCTCACTAGAAACCTCTCTTTATTATTATTTTTTTAATTAATTGATTCATTAGCTCATGTAATTCTTGCAGTCATCAGCTTGTAATTAATAATCTCAGTTTTGCCTCTTATTTGATACTAAGTCTTTCATATGATTATTAAGACAAGTGTGTTAAAGCACATAGGACACATTGTGATAGGTTAGATGGTCCCTCTCTGATTAAAGTCAGTATGTTCTAATATTTGCCTTTTATTATATTATCGTACAAGTCACTTTTTTAGTCGAAGCCTCACATTTTCAAAAAATGTTTATTAAAAGTGTTTACTAGCAAACAAACAAAAAAAGATCAATTATCAGAAAGGAGTATAAATAAATAGTCATCAGTAAGAAGTCTGATGAGAAGTTGTATTTCAAACAAAAAAAATTTGGAACTGATGGAGAATGTATGGATTTATTAGAAATGCTGGGAAAAGGACAGACAAGAAAGGAGGAGGGATACTTCATATTTTCTATTTTACAATTTACAAGAAAGAAAGGAAGAAAGGAAGGAAGAAAGACAGGAAGAAAGGCAGGAAGAAAGGCAGGAAGAAAGAAGAAATTGTAGGTAGTGTTATACTGATCTTGCTCTCAAGCTCAGCTACTTTCAGTACATTTTACCACTATTGCTGACAGTGTGTGCTTGCTTTGGCTAACTACATCTTCATATTCATTCTCTCAGGACACACAAATCCAACTACCCCATTTTAATTTATTACCAGTATGCACATGATTTTGCAATCACAGTAATGCCACTTACCCCATGTCACATTTTATGTGCCTGCTGTATTCAGCATGATTGACACACAGAAATTTGCTTCTGGAGCTACGGTGGAGAATGAAAGATGGTTTCAAACACTACTTCAGAAAGTGCACAAAGTTTGTCATTATGGGTGCTTGTGTATGAGAAAGCTAGATGCTTATCAACTTGTTTCTGTCCTAATGTGCAACACAGTTTCATCCTAATTTCTCTCATTTTCCTTTTTGAATACCAAGAGATGTTAATAACTATTTCAGAGCCAAAAAAGCAGCCACATAGGGCCAATATTAAAATAAAAAAAAAATCAAGTAAAAGCCATAAAATATAGAAACAGGGCCTTATTTCTGCTTGATAAAGTAATTTTGTAAGTCTTAATCCTTATGACTGTGTTCCCCACATCTTGGATCAAGAATCATAGCTGCTATTCTCCCACCTTCTTTTCTCTCCAGTAGCAACCTGCATGACCCTAGGGTTTGAAGTCATCATTTGGTACGTTTGTTCCTATCCTTGCCCACTCTGATACAATCAAATCTCTGATCTATATGTGCTGTTTGGACAAGTGAATAAAACCTTGAGTTAAATTCTGAATGGAGCCTGGTGTTTTGGGTTGGCTCCATGCAACTAAATGATCAATACTTTCTCCCTTGCAGCTTCTTTTTTATCAGAGTATGCAGCCTCCCACTAAGGTTCATAACCTTGGCGGTCATCTTTCATCCTGAACTGTCTTTGATTATAATTTTACATCACACAAATCTCATTCTATCACCTCCAAAACATAGCAAGGCTGTGACCAAAGCTGTCTCAGGATGATGCCAAGTCAATAATTCATACCTTTATTACATCTCTGCTGGGGAACTGTAATTCAACCTAGTTGTTGTAATTGTAGTACACTAGCACCTGTAGATTGGTGTGCCTAAAGCAGTTCTCTGTCCAATGATCATTCCATGCCTTTTACAGTCTTATCTATGTGTCTAATGCATCTGTAAGATAGAGTAAATGCTTACAATACTTTTTCATAGCTAAAAAAATTATGCCACTTAAAATCTTAAATCCTTTCTTATTAAGTATCACAGCTGAAAGGTTACTTTTTTATATCATTAGTTTTGGTCAAGTGTGTATTCCCTTCCCTCTTCCCTTCACTCTCCCTTTCTTTCTCCCTCTTTCCTCCCTCTCTCCTTCCCTTTCCCCTTCCCCTTCTCCTTCCCCACAGAACCACACAGAGTATTTTTCATTGCATCTGTTCCATTTCAACCTCTGAGATATTATACAGAAGTACTGAAAACTTTTCTTAAAGACCATTAAAATCAGTGATCTGGCCTCACAAACTGGAATGTGAGCAATCTTCAAATGATGAAAAAGTATGCAGAAACTTAAAGGAATATTACCTTTTTGGCATTTATTCTTGTGACCTTTCTTGATTATTTCTTCTTTTTCTTGTTTTCTTGGGCAGTTGCTCATGGAAAAATTACTGGAGAACAATCTTTCATACAGACACACAAAAAACACCACAACTCCATCCATGTTCTGGATCTTCCCAGCCTCTGAAAATACACAGTAAATATCAGAAGTTAGACTTAGAAAGCACAAGGCAAAAGTTTATACCTGCCAGTTAGTTCCCAGTCTGTATTCTTGCACAGAGCTCCATCCCAGACACAGGACTTGGTATTTACCAGTTTGAACTTCATCATCATTTCTTCAACCTGTGGAGATCCCTCTGAGTCACAGTGCTATCTCTCTCTCCAATTTTATGTCACCCAGAAGCTTGCTGAGAAAAAAATCTCACACATCATCCTATAGGACATAGGGGCATTTACATAGAATTCCTGTCACTATGAAAACAAAACAGACTGCCATTAACACTTTGCCAAAAACTAACTCTAAACAAGGTAAATAAACCTATAAGTCATTGTCTCTCTGCTTTGATTTTTAATTTTATTTCTTTCTTTTAAAGATTTTATTTCTTTATTTTAAAGATTTTATTTCTTTTTAGCAGACCATTCTCATTTATGTGTAGTAGCACACAATGTTGAAGTTTCATGGTCCACTACCAACATATCTTGTTGGTACATTGTACAATGTACACTGGTACATTGGAAGAATTGCCCTTCGTGGAAATGTCACCCAGTTGTATCTTGGGATGGCAATAAATCAAAATGTAGGCTTGAAGGAAAGTAAGTTAATTTTGCTTTAAGTTCTAGTTTCATGTATTTCTGCATTAGACAACATAAACTTCGTGCTATGAACTTGTCATGTCTCATAAAATTTCTTTAATTTCTTAAATCTATTCTTCTCACATTTTGTGATTTTCTGACAGTACAACCTTGTCCCTTTGTACAAATTTGTACTCATTATCATTACAGGAAGAGGCTGGAAAAACATGCACGAAAAGTACCCCCACACATAAAACTAACAGGCAAAACAAAAAGTCACACTTTTATTATAATAAAAATCATAATTTTGAATAATTTTATGTGGTTTACTGTGCATATCTGGAGTTGATAACTGCCTATTTAGAAAATTACAAGATAGTCCTCATTCTGGCTAAGTATGAAATAAGTGTTTCTACTTTTAACATATGGAAACAGAGTAAGTTGCCAAAGAAAACTCATGGAATTGTCAGACCTACAAGAGTTTGTCTTTGCTCCTGAAGCAAAAATAAAAAGCTAACCTTTCTGTAATAGCCAGAATAATGTATCAGAGGAACCCAGACTCCTTGTGAATATACCCACAGTATATTGGCATTACACAGTTTACATCTTAAAGCATTTTTAGTGCAACTAAGTCAAATAGGGCAGAATTCCCAAATCAATCTATAATTTATAATCCAGCATTTGGGACCCTGGCAACTCAGTAATTATTTGGCTTCCACTTGTGTGTGTATGCATGTGTGTTTATTATTTTATTTATGTGAGATGTGTGCACATGAGTTTTATTTCAGAAGGCTTTTGATATAAAAGCTCTGCATGTGATTTATTAAAAACAAATGATGTGGCAAAAAGAAGATTATATTCCCTCATAATGAGATGGGGTGATTGCCAGAGCCTGGAAATGGAACGCTAACTAGTAACCTTGCAAGAACTGCTAGTAGAAGAGATGTTTAATACAAGCTGGCTCTTCTCCCCATTTCATTGGTGACCTTGTTTTCCTTCCTGTTTTAGTGCATTTGTACCTTTTGGATGTTGTTTTCTTGCTTGATCTGTTTTGGCCCTGTCCTTCAAACTTTTTTCAATACACTCAACCAAGAAAGATGAGAGATATAGGTGTTAACAGGACAATTGTGCTGCGGTCATGGCCTCATAATTGATGCTTCTTAATAGACAGATGCTCATTTAAATCAAGGGAGAAACATACACATCCTGGGGGGAATCAGCTGTACAGCTTATCCTCTGGATGAAAAGGGTACAGGACACTCTGGAACTGGTCTGCAACATAACATCTTGGTGTCACTTAGGGCTTCAAATAGATTCAAATATCCCAATTCTTCATTCAGAGGAGCAGCGGATTGTTTTGAGAAACTTCTAATGGGGATAAGGTGAAACAATGCAATCAGTATAATACTCAAGTGAATGTCTTTCAAATGTTGCTCTTGACTTTTAACCTGGCATGGTTTTTTTTTAACGTATTTCAGTCTGAAGGATTAGAGAGAATATTCCCACTGTATTCCCACTGTTGGTGTGACCTCACCTTGAAAACTGTGTGTAGTTCTGGGATCCACAATTTAAGAAGGATGTGAAGGTACTTGAATGTTTGAATGTAGCAACAAAACTGGTGAAAGGGATGGAAGGAATGTCCTGTGAGGAGTGGCAGAGGACTTTGGGCTTGTGTAGTTTGAAGGAAAAGAGTCTGGAAGGAAAAAAATTATCACAATCTCATTATCAGAATCAGACTTTTCTGTTTCAAGAGTGAAGAGTCTGAAAAGGAGCCTAAGCGTGGTGATTTTCATTACCAAAATGTCTAGAAGTGGGGCACCTGGCTTAAGCAGAGGAAATGCGAATTTCGAGATAGATACCTATATTCCATGGACTAAGTGGAAATATTTCTGACAACAAGGTTTTGTTCACAGCTGTCAGAACTTTAAGCATGGTGACATCTAGGGCGGATGGGAATACCATCTACAAAAGAGAAGGCTGTTATTGAAATTCCTTCCCTTCATTCAGATAAGTTGCTTTTCTGAAGTTTACCACTCATACTTTATTGTAACATAGAAGCTGAACTATGCTACTCTAACCTACACAGTCACCTTACATATATATTATATAAATGTTATGTGTATTTCTGAGAACTGACTTTTTTTTTTATGGTATAAGTTATTGTTTTTTTTTTTTTTTAATGGTAGAAGATACTGGAAAACCTCTTGTTCAACTACGACTTTATTCTGCAGACACTTCAATCTCAGCAACTGGCTTTGAATACAGAAATAGAGTTTTGCAGGTGTCAAGAAAAGGACAAAAGATCTCCCCATGCTAAATTCAAAATATGGCCACAGTGTGGACAAGCATGCAAGAGTCAGGGTTAAAAAAAAATGTGAAAAAGTAGAAGTGAGATTGATATAACTTTGTAACTAACAGATTAAAAAGCTAAAGTGAAAGGCAGTAAAGACAGTGAAGTAACCTTTTTTCTGTATATACACACTTGATCAAACTAATGAGAAACTACCATATGGCTCAAAAGTCTTGTTTTGGATGATAACTCAAAGAATTATTTTGAGCAAAGTTCATCCCTTCAATAAATAATAAAATGAAAAGTAAAAAAGAAGAATGCAAATACATTTCAGTGTACCTTTCTTTTGCTTTTCTTTTCATATTTTTAAAAAAGGATGAAAAATCACTCAGTTTCTCTGCATGGGACATGAAGAATTTTAATTTATCTAAGATAAAGTAATAGTAGTCTGGAAGTAGTAAGAAAAAAAAGATTATGACTACAATTGCTAATATTATCATTACAGGTATCATAATAGTTAACACTGACATAGAATGCATGACAAAAAGCCACTAGCCAATCATTTTGATAGCTGTGTTAAACAGGATGTGAAGTAAATAGGAAAAATTAATCTCACCATGTATTTAATGCTGTGCGTTTGCTTAGAAATCTAGTGATAACACTGAATTACTGTACTTGGAGAATATTCATTGTAAAGCATTCACTAGCAAACAATCTATATTAATTTCACAATATCATTCTACTGATGACACACTGAAAAAATCTTTAATATTGATATTAAAATATCTTTAATAGTTTAACTTTTTTATCTGCCTTTATTTATTGATTCCACTTTTATAAAAAACAACAAAAAAAACAATAAATAAAACCCCAAACAGACCTGCTATCTTCAGAGAGGGTCCTGACCAGAACAATTTTGTAGAAGTTAAATTTGGAAGTCCTATCAGTATAGACCTATGACTTTGAGTTTATGGACTCATACATCCATCTCATCAAAGCTTTATCTCCTTGCAAGTATTTGCATTTCTATGATGACCAGTTTCAAAATATATTAAGATACATTTCCCTGATTTATTGTTTTAAATTATGTGTACATTTTGATCCATTATCAGCTTTGCAAAGTTACCTTAAGGTCTTAAATTGTTCATGGTTTTTTGTCAGCCTAATGTTTTCTACCATACTTAATCAAACCATCAGTTTTAAAGGAGATTGTTTGTCCAAATAAGTTTAGCTTAAATTCCTGGTATTAGAGGACATCTCCAAGTTACCAGGAATAATAAATTCCCAAGACAGGTTTTAACTATTTGATAACAACAGACATGACAGAAGTGCACACTAAAGTGTGATGCCTTTGGAGGAGGGTGGGATAGGATCCAAAAGACTGTGGAAGTCTCCAAAGATAGGTAACAGCTATTCTGTGAAATGGCTAATGACATCTGTCACCAGTTCCATCAGTATAAATTAGGAACTTTGATAAAGACAATGGAGGTACACTGGTATAAAATTAAAATAGATGAGACCAGAATCAGCCTGCCAGGGTGATTGAAATTTTAGATATTTACTATAAAGGAATTGAAAGTATTTCAAGATACCAGTTTTTTCTCACATTTATACAGTTTAAGTCCCCAAGTTCTTGATCTGTAGAGAGCAGTACTAAACTTTGTTCAGATGAGTATCAGTAAATTTGAGTTATGATTCAGTATGGTGTTATATGTATGTATGTCGTTTAAATAGAAAACATATAGGTACACTGTGTCTTCTATCTATCTGTCTATCTGTCTCTGTTTTATCAGAATTTCACTGAAATATATGGTGTTGTCATCAACACTTTAACAATTCAATAACTTTCAGTCAAGATATTTCCTGGTAGCCAGGAGATCTTAGCTACCAGTGCATAAAAAAGGAACAAATTTCATCAGTCATCATTTTGAGCTTGGAAGCATGTCCCCTGACAATGACAAGTCCTAGCAGAATTACAGCCCAATCCAGGCAGATATAGACTGGATCAAGAGAAAACTGCCTGCTAGGATTTGTGAGTTCCTTTTAAGGTGGCTGTACCAAAATTTAATACTAGTAGTATCAATTGGACTGAGGTAGAACCTGAGGTCTTAAATGGTATCAGGGCTTTATATTGCTGGACATATGATTCCACTTGCCTGGAGCCCAAGTTTCATATTAAAATCCACAAGCGTGTCTGCAGACGGACACTTTTACATGTGTTGTGTCCTTGCAGTGCTCTTTGCTCGTGTTCCTCCTGCAAAGGTTTCAGCTAATGGCACTGTGACTTAGAAAGGAATATACCTTTTGTCCTGGGTTTGGCTAGCATAGGCTTCACCAGAAGCTGGGAGGGGGCCACAGCCAGGACTGACAAATGAACAAGACAGTGGGATATTGGATACCGTACTGATATCATGCCCGTTATGTGCGTAGTGGGCCAAGTTGGAAGTGTCTCTGACACATTGCATTGGAGAGGCAGTTTTGTACATTGTATGCCACTTACTTTATACATTCTTTTTTTGTTATTATTTTTATTACTGCTGTTTCTTCTCCTCTTGTACTGTTCTGTTGAATCCTCCTTATCTCAACCCGCAGAGTTTTGCCTTTTTCTCCCTATTCTTCACATCCCACCAGAGGAAGGACAGGGAATGAGTGAACAATTCTGTGGTGTTCACTCTTGTCTGGATCTAAACCATGACAACTTTGCATTTGGCCTCATTTCAGCAGACATAGACTTAAAGCCTCTCTCTGTGATACAACATAGAAATTCAGTTTCCTATATATATAAATACTATATTTTCATATGAAACCTGGCCTTGTCATTATGGATTCTAAGATGCTTATTTAATCTATTCTGCTCTTTGAATTGCATTGGGTCTTTCCTTTACATTTATTGGATTTTCTTGTTTTGTTTCATTTTGTTTTGGTTTTGTTTTGTTTTAAAGTATGCCAAAAAACAAACAAAAAAAAACCCCAAACAACTAAAACCAAAGAAAATGCAATAAAAAGATTATAAAAGGGACAAATGAAAGTTTGCTGAGAACAACAGGGGTCATTTCACTAATTTTGAAATGCTTTGGTTATTGTTATGCATTTATTTTCAGATTCCTGTGTGAAATGCTACCTTCAGCTATTTTAGTCACAAAATGAAATTAAATGAAATAGACATTATTTTAAGTAAAACAAAAACTTAGCTATAATTTAAATGAATGTATATGACCAAAAGAAGTATCTGCTTTTAATTATAGCACAGGAAAATTATATCTCAAATCTCTTCCCATGCAGGTAGTGTTCTCAATATTCCTCGAGTTCCATATCTTGATAAATTTAAGTCAAAAGGAATTGTACAAAATAAAATCACTACAGTTTTATGAAAATTACTTTCTGACTTAGTTGCAAGAAAAATAAGGACAATAGAAATAAGTAAAATGGGATAGACAAAACTAAATGTGAAGGTACTTTCTCCTTTTTTTTTTATTATTTTTTTTTTTTCTTTAAATGAGATGTTACATTTGATTCTAAAATACAAGCTAGTTGGCAAATACTTAGATGAAGAGTTCAGGACATGAAGAACAATTTTCTTGGAGCTGCTTTTCCCTCTTACTCAAAAGCTCGGTGACTAGAACAGCTTCAATTCACTTTGCTCTTTGACAACACTTGAGCAATATAGCTCACCTCTTAAAAGAATGCTTCAACATTTTTGTCTCCTAGATAGTTGAAGAAATATCTCTGAAACTCTTTTCTTCTGATTGTTTCTCTTTGTACAAATAACTAAAGTTCAGGTGTTCCACAGAACCACGAATTTTAAAGATTCCTCCCTCTTGGGTGAAAAGTGCTGAAGTTTGTCAGTTCTAAGAGGAAAAAGGATTGAGGAAAATCACCCTATGAACACTCTGCCATCCATATGGCATGGGGTAGGAGTCAACCACTGAATTATCAATTCTGCTGAATCAAGACTAATCCAAGATATGTGCTTACTGCCTTCTAATGCAGTGACCTATTTACTCCTAAACTCTATCAAAGTATGTAGAGGAAGATCCCTTTTGGCTTTAATAAGTGTCAGGTTTTTAATACTACTAAGTAGTAAACAGAGTCATAGGGTGAGTATAGCAATAATTTTTAGTCCAGTTGAACCTCCAGGTTTCAGTATTTACTTGAATTATTTATTATGTAATTATAAAAATGAAACCATTTTGATATAAGCTTTATTTACCTGATTACTTAAGATGCCTTCTGAAGAATTCCAAATGAGGCTTAAATTCCTCTTGAGCCTGAAACATTAATATACTGAGTGATAAGCCCTAGTCAGCAGGCCTATCACCGTTACATAGCAGTTGTGAGTTTTATATTGTCGAGTTTTTCCTTTAGCTGACATCAAGTTTGAAGAAAGATGAATTAAATTTGGGGCTAGGCTAAAAAATTTATTTGCTGGGTGGAAATTATTAAAATGAAATTGAAAAATGTCATTGGCTTTATGGAGGAGGAATGTCGAATTATATTATCATCGTAAAGATAAAAAAAAAAAAAAAAGATCAAGTACATGCATTTGCATAATTTGCCATCTCAGTTTCTTCTATTGCCTTTAGGCCTTTCTTCTCTATTTCTTTGTACTGTATTTTTGGTGGGGTTTTGTTGTTGTGTTTTGTTTTGTTATGTTTCTGTTATCGTTGGTGGTGGTTTGGTTTGGTTTTTGGTTTGGTTTTTTTTTTATGTCATTTGATATATCTGCAGGTAGTCTCCTAAATTCAATACATTTTTTTCTTTCTGTTTCACATTTATACCAGGCATTACTACCAACAATTATCACCTACTTTCTACTCTGACATAATTGCTTTTTTGCACCTCTCTGTTAGAAAACAACATGCAAACTCTCCATCCCTTTTCCTATCAAAAACCCTCATGTGCTGTTTGATTTGGTGTAATTGCCTTTCAGACTTCCTCAGCCCAACACTGACATTCATCTATTCATTAAGACTGCTGTTTTTGAGATCTAGGCAAGAGACACCAACTCACATCTTCTGATTGCAATGCTTAAAATTAATATTTTACTTTTCCACTTCTCTTTCTCCTCCACTCTTTCCCCTATTTCTCTCTCCCTTTCAAGCTTCCTTCCTCACAGACAAAACCTCTTATATTATTCAGGTCTCCATTATATACTACCTTTTCTTTTTGTTTGTATGTGAGACTTTGAAGATCTGTAGCTCTTTTCAACATTCACGGTCTTTGGACCCTCTACTTGTATGCAGTGCTATGCTTCTTGAATTAGTATTATCCTTCAAAGACCAATATTTCACAGCAACAGCAGCCACCACGTAGTGAGATTTGTTAAAGCTGTTATTTACAAAATGTCTTTTTGTTTTCACATGCTTTGCAACCAAAAGAAATGTTTGATTGGAAAATTGCCATGTCTTCAGCAATGAATTTTGCATTTCCTTAAAACAACAAGATTTACACACAGATTTGGAGAGCTTTTGTTGTTAATGTTATTGTGATTTCTTTTCTTAATGAGCAGAGCCAGAAGTCTGATGTGATAGATGTCACAATCTAGAGTAAATGGAAGAAAACATGAATATATAAACTTTTAAGGTCAAAAATGTTCTAAATATTCTGGATACTTAAAAAGAAGTGACTCCACATTAATGACATTTCTAATGTAGTCTTCCAAATCATGACAATCCTTTATTTCCAAATAAAACCCAACAAATATCTATTAGTAGAAGCTCTGCATGGAATCTTAAAGCAATGTTAAAATAGGGACACTGAAAATAGCAGGGACACTGATTGGGCTTATGTTTTCAGTTCTTGAACAAGACATGTTTAGAAGCAATGAATCTTCCCTTCCCTTCCTTTCCCTTTCCCTTCCCTCTCCCTTCCCATACCTTGCTCTCCCAAATATTCCAAATTCTTCCCTTCCCAAACCTTTCCTTTCTCCATTCCCTTTCTCCTTTCCTTTTCCTACTTTCCCCTTTCCCTTTTTCCCCTTTCCCCCTTTCCCCTTTTCCTCTGTTATCTTATCCCAAAGCAGGAGGGTTTAAAACACAGATAATTCAGTATTTACATACTTGAATTCCTTTCAGACTCTTAGGTAAATGCCGTCTGGTCCTGATGATTTGTTACTTTTTATCAATATGTCTAAAATCTCCTCTGCTGACACTTCATTTTGAGACTGACATTCAAACACAAAGAAGTAACAGAATTTCCCTTCTTCACAGTGAACATGGATATGAAGAATTCATTTTCCTTTTCTGTTATGACATTATCTTCCTTGTATGATTCTTTTACATCTTGGTCATTTGTAAATCCTATAAACTCTCTGGCAAGTTTTTTGCTTTTGATGGATATGAAAAACTTTTTATTAATACTCCTTTTATTTTAGAAACTTTAACAGCTTGTTTCTCACACTAATCTTTTCATCCTATTTTTATTAAGTTTTAACATTTGACTTGTCCGCAGTCAAGCTTTTTTCTATTTTCATTGAGTGCACATGTCTTCCACTTTTGAAAGGTATTGATTTATTTCTAAACTAAACTGGAGGCGGGAGGGAATTTCTCTTTGAAGAATGACACAAATGAAAAAAATATGGGGAAAAGAGGAAAAAAAAAAACTTAAGGGGATGAATTTCAGTGGATAAGGAAATAGAGAAGATTAATTATATAGTTAAATGTACACTATTTCTCATATCATGTTATAAAACAAACACTTGCTTCAAGGATGTGTTTTTTAATTCCACATAAGTATTTGTTGCAACAAGTCCTCAGATGAAGACCATTATATATGTCGTATTCTCCTCCATAACACTATTTCCCATAACATCCCCAATGGCAGCTTAAGGAAGGCAGCCCACCTTTATATATGTCACGGTTTAGGGTCAGGGCAGCCCCTTAAACCTATAACAGACGGTCTCTGTTAACCCCCCTCCCTCCCCAGAGGGGAAGAGAAAGGAAATAAGGGAGAGAGACTTAGCAATTAGAAAAGGAAACTAGAACATCTTTAATGAAAATGAAAATAATAATTATAAAAACGGAATATATACAAATATATACAAAACTAGTATCGAACCCAACCCCCCTGATGGTGATTACATCACCGTCACCACTGATGTTGTGCAGGCACCAGGGGAGTCCCAGACAGCCCCGCAGCAGATGGGAGCTGTGTTCAGGAGCTGGATTCTGGTACCGAGTTCAGGAACACGCAGATCAGATCAAAGGCAGAACGGACAGAGTCCTCCTTGGACACTCCAAGGAAGGAACCGAAAGAGGACCCGAGGCAAGCCAAGCAAAAGATGGCAAAGCAGTCCAGGAGGGGAGAGAAGAGCCCAGAGACCCTTCGGGTCCCTCAGCTCTAGACCAAATATGGTGTATATGGGATGGAATACCTTGCTGGTCAGTTTAGAGTCACCCGTCCTGTCCGCTCCTCCCTGAAGATGCAGCCCTTCACTTTCTGTACCCCCCAGTGTGGTACACAGGACCCAGCAGTGGCCTTGGTCTGCACACCAATCCTTGGTAGTAACTCTAAACATGAGGTGTTATCACTTCTAGAAGCAGACACTGTCTGTGAAAACAGGCTGCTAACTTCAGAAAGTGCAGTTAATTAGAAGAACCAAGCTGAAAGGTAAAATTACTGAACAGAAAACAGTTCTGTTTTCACTCAAACCAAGACAATATATCAACATAAAGGTGTGTCTTCGCCGCTTTGGAGCATTTGTACTTTTTGGTCTGATTGTATCATTCATAATATTTTACAGTAGTTCAGATCTCCTATAAGGGTACCAGACAGAACATCTAGTTATTAGAATTAAATTTCACAACAATCTGGAACCTGCAATGCAAAGTGTCGTTTTTTTAAGTCTTGTTTCCTACAACAATATTAAAAATAGTGTCATAAAGCCTGTCAGTACATACTAGTTTTATTTTAGGACTCTATGCTACAAATCAAATTGGAAGTAAAACTATAAACAACAATTGCATATAAATGTAGATCAAGATTTTTTGATGTAGGGATTTAAAGGCAGACACAAAAATGACATAACCAAATAAATTAAACACCAAATTTCGGAAGGGCTAAGCACCTGTGGGTCCTGGTTTTATTGATCCAAACTGGGAATGCCTAGTGGTTCTTCAGAAGATCTGTTCTGTTTGTGCTTAATAAGAGTTTGGGGTTCTGACTGTGAAATTTGTGTATTTAGAATTAGGGAGAGCACATTCTCTTGGTGTTCCAAAATATTTTGCCATTTCTATTACAATACTATTTAAAACAAAACCAAAAACCAACCAAAACCCCATATTTTCCTCTAGCTACCTCTGCTAATGAATTTGATTTCATGCCCTCCCTCACTTTATCCACTCTGTCACTCCCTGTGAGATATTTCCTTCATTTGTCTAATGGGAATGTTCCATTATGAGGTGTTTGAAGGTAACTCATTACATTGCTCCTTCCTTGCAAACCTCACTGAAGTTCATACATTCCTGCTTCTGTAGAAGATTTTGCTGGACCTAGAATATCATGTTCTTACTATATAATAAGATGTCTGTCTGTGAATGTGAGTGGAAAGTGGGAGACCTGCTTGAGCAGTGGAGGATACAAAGTTCTTGAAAGTACATACTATTGATTACAATTATGTCCTTTCTAGAAGGGAAAATTGTTTGGATTTTGAACTTCTGGAGCAGATACTATAACCTAATAATACCACCTATTTCAGTCGCAAACTGATAGTGGCAAAAGCAGACTATTATTCAAACTCCCATAAATGATGTCATAATGGATGCTCTGAGTTGTTTAAATAATACAAGAGATAAATAATAAGAGGAAATTCAAAGTTCTGGAGAAATACAAGTATCTCAATATTAGTATTTTTGCCATGAATCAGAATGAAAAACTCAAGTATAAAAAAAAAAACAAACCAAACCAAAACAAAGTCATGGAACGTAATTTTCCAAAAATATTTAATTAGGATGAAACATTTTTAATCACTTTTTTATTGATCTTTGTATTAAATCTGAAATGCAGGTTTTCATGCTGCTTGCCTTAACTTATTGGAGTCTGAACAATTCAGGTAAACTGGCACTCATTCTTTCCAATGACATGTACTCCTCCAATAGACTATGTCTTCATAATGCACCAAATGATATGTGAATACTGAAAAACTATATCACTGAAAGCTTCAGTTCATTTTGAAAAGCATAGCTCATCCACCCATAAGTAAGTATGGGATAATCAAAATCATACTTTCCAGTATACTGTGAAGCACAAAAAGAAAAATTATTTTAGGAAAAGATAACCCATATCATCAGGACAAGTGTAAAGTATAATCTTCTCTCCATGTTTCAGTGATCTCTATGATTTGTCAAATATTCTGCTCAACTTTTTTGATTCTGTAATGGCAGTTCTTCAAATAGATGTGGGTAATTCATACTTGTTTTCATAGAAATTTTGTTTTGTATTCAAACATACATTCTAGAAAAACAACATAGGACTTGAAACTCTTCATTTGTTCCGGTAACTGATTAGTTAATGATATTTATTTGTATACCAGCTTGCACAGTTGCATTTAAATAATGCTTCCTAAGTGGTACCACAATATAAACAATCTGGACACATCAACAAATGACTAACAGTAAGAAGGTGAAATCAGTTTCAAGCTTGGGAGAGGGCTTAAAAAAAGACTTTCCCTGTAAATCTGTCCAGTTTACTGCTAAATCTAAGTAAACTGCCCACACAGGCATGAGGCAGAACTGCTATACATCCCAGGACTTTTGTTTCTCAGGTTTCACCTGAATAACAATGCAACTGTTTCTCCCATCCTTGGCATTGACTGTTGCTCCTGTAATTGCCTTCTCTGTTATGAGCCTTTTTTTCCCCTTCCCCTATAAAAGAAATTACAGCTTGTGTCTGTAGAAGATAAAACCTGAGTAACTGCTGTACCACAGAAATGCAGCAGATTTTGCAATAATACGAAGAAGGGAAGATATGCGACTTGTGGGCAATTAAATACATTCGACACAGCGGGCCATCGGAGAGCCACTTATTTTTAACTCCTTTTAGTTATTTCTCTTTAAAAAGGGCTTTAGCCCTCAAGCTTCTCTCTGAAGAAACTTTGAGACTAGCCATGACAGGATTCATGTTGTTAAGCCTGCTGGGTAGCGCCAGTACAAAACGTGATGACAGAGTCACCCACAGAGAGAGATGTCTTATTTATCCCCATGCTGGCAAACTGATGCACTCCTAGCAGTAGTAGCTCTCCCTGTAATCATTTGTATTATTATTTATAACAAATTACATGTCAAGGACACAATGGCAGATTGGTGCATCCCATTAATTTTTGTATGGGGGGTGAGGGTGGGGAAAAAGGCTATGAACCGTGACTAGACACACACTGACAATTTATTTTAACTGTGAACTGAGAAGTTCACTTCTCATTTAAACTTTTAGAAAGCAAATAGAGAAGGAAAAAGACACACTTCAGATATGGGGCTGGGGTGGACGGGGGAAGGAAATGTGAGACTGATGCTTGGAGAAGTGTCTGATATGGATATGAATAAAAATAGTACCTTTAATACCATATCTGCTAAGACAAAACTTTTCTGGAAAAATGCATGTTTCAAGAGATTAGGTGATGAACAGTTAGGGTTAGGGAAGACAGTCTCTGATGATAAGCACTAGTACCTGATGTGTATTTTTTAAGAGACTGGAGGTAACATTCTCTGTGTTTAACAAGCAATTGTTGTAGGTCATCAGTTGAATTTTATGCAAGAATTATTCTGTGAGAGATTCATGACAGGAATACATCCTAAGCAAGGAGAAGTGGAGGCAGAGGCAGAACTGAACAATGTTTAAGCATCACAATGTGTTTAGTAATCAACTGAGTGCACAGAGGAACAACATGAAAACATTTGTGAAAGAACTAGGGGTAAGGAGAATGAAAGCTTGAACTCTGTGGTTTGTGTAACATGAAAGGTCACATAAGATGATTGTAATTGTCCTTTTTGGCCTTAAAAATCCATGAATCAGTGAATGAATGAATGATTCTATGATTCTGGAACAAAAGCTGAAACAAGGTTCAAAGATTGCAGGTCCAAAGTCAAACTCATCAGTGAAGACTTATGAAAGACATGATTGATGACTAACCTTGTCCTTAAATTGTACCTGAGGCTACTGCTTTTAAAAGTGACACTTGTCACTTTACCGTCTTACCACGAGGAGAAGAAAAAATATATATAATCTTTGTCAACATCAATTTTTCCTTCAGGTTTATTGCAATCATAAACTGTACTGCACAATGAAAAAATACAGTGTCACCTTGGGTCCATCAAACTTGACACTAAAAGGTTAAATGAATTTCTTAGCTTAGCTTGTTCTGAAGAGGAAGAGTACCCACACGATACATGCTGCACAGATTAATGCTTCTTTTTCTTTTCTTTTTCTTGCAGTTGCAGACAAAGTTTACAGTCAAAAAATGGACACTGCATTCAGCTCAGCAGCATGATGGTAATTGTATCAATAAGTTCCAAAGATTTGAAGGTTCTTACAGCGGATGATTTGCAGTGCTAAGCATTACGGTTCCAGAGAGATTCACAGATTGAAAGTTGGTACATGCAAGGTAGCAAGCCAGTCAACTATATTATCTGTGCCAAACTGGGTGGAGTTGTCCTCAGTGAGACTGTTTTTAACATACTAGGCTAAGCATTTCCTTTTTCTTCTTCATTTTCAAACCCAGTCTTATTACATCTCTTTCTCTTTTTCTCCTTTATCACTCCCTTGGCTGTGCTGCTACACTCTTCAATTCGACTGTTCTTTTAAAATTCTGCAACTGCATAGATTTAAGATAAGAACATTGAGAGAAGGATGGGCTGTTTATGTCTATATGGGAACTGGTAAGAAACTTTACAAGTTTCCATTTGTTTTTTTAAAGTGAAAAATAAATAATGCTTGAATGCTTCTGGCATGAAGATGTAGAATATCTTGCAACCTGCGGTCCCTGCTATCTTCTGGAGGGAAAACCAGTCAAACTCATCCTGGATCAGAGAAAGTATATATTGAGAAAAGATTCTGCTGGTGAGAAAGACATCAGTTTATAACTAATATAACAAAATGATGACTTTATATCACTGTTTAAATAGCCTGAGAGTTTTGTTGCTTGGTTACAAAATTTTACAGAGGAGAGAGGCAAACCTCTGGTACTGGAACCTTGTAAGTATGTAGCTGCTGGGTTCAGATTCACAAAAGCTTGTATTTCATGTAAAGCAGAATGAAAAAAAACAAACAAAAAAAAAAAGTAACTACAGTTAGGGGATTGGTTCCCACAGCATTTGTGAGCTCCACTCTGTGCTTCGTACTAGGATGTATATGCACCTCTGTTCACTTTTTTGAAAGTTCAGACATGCCATGAAAACTAAACACTTAAAGTGCATATGCCACTACATGCCTGCAAACAACTGCTTATGAATCTAAAACGTGGATGGAAAGAAAGTTTAGCAGGATATTCATATTCACTAGTAACAGAAGATAAGGAAAAAGCTGAGGTGCTTAACACCCTCTTTGCCTCATTCTTTAACAAAAAGACTAGATATCCCCAGGACAACTGGGGTCCTGAGTTGGTAGGCGGAGATGGGGAGCAAAATACTCCTCCTGTAAGCCACAAGAAAGTAGTTAGTGACCTGCTGTGCCACTTAGATGCCAACAAGTTCATGGGTCCAGATAGGATTCATCCTAGGGCGCCAAGGAAGCTGTCAGAAGAACTGGCTAAGCCGTTCTCCATCATTTATCACTGGTCCTGGCTAACCAGGGAGGTCCCAGATGACTGGAGGTTGGCCAGTGTGACTCCCATCCACAAGAAGGACTGGAAGGAGGATCCAGGGAGCTATAGACTTGTCAGCCTGACCTTGGTGCCTGGCAAAGTTATGGAGCAGAGCATCCTGAGTGTTATCAAGGGACATACAGAAGATATCCAGGGGATCAGGCCTAGCCAACATGGGTTTAGGAAAGGAAGGTCCTGTCTGACCAATCTCATATCTTTCTATGACTGGGTGATCTGCCTAGTGTATGAGGGGAAGGGTATGGATGTGGTTTACCTCAACTTCAGCAACGCTTTTGAGACAGTCTCCCACAGCATCCTCCTGGAAAAGCTGGCAGTCCACAGATTGGACAGGTGCACCCTCCACTGAGTTAAAACTGGTTGGATGACCAGACGTAGAGAGTGGTGGTGAATGGTGCTTCATCCAGTTGGCGTCCAGTGATCAGTGGTGTACTCCAAGGATCAGTACTGGTTCCAGTCCTATTCAGCATCTTTATTGATGACCTGGATGTAGTGATTGAGTCTACCCCCAGTAAATTTGCAGATGACACCAAACTGGGAAGAAGTGTCGATCTGCCAGAGGGTAGGAAACTGCTGCAGAGGGACCTGGACAGGCTGGGTCAGTGAGCTGAGGCCAATGGTATGAAGTTCAACAGGACCAAGTGCAGGGTTCTGGACTTTGGCCCCAATAACCCCATGCAGCACTACAGACTGGGGGCAGAGTGGCTGGAGAGTGGCCTGATGGAGAGAGACTGGGATTTCTGGTTGACAACCAGTTGAACATGAGCCAGCAGTGTGCTCAGGTGGCCTGGAAGACCAGTGGCATCCTGGCTTGTATCAGGAATAGTGTGGCCAGCAGGACTAGGGATGTGATTCTCCCCCTGTACCCAGCACTGGTGAGGCCTCACCTCGAGCACTGGATACAGATCTGGGCCCCTCACTTCCAAAAGGTTATTGAGGTGCTGGAGCAGGTCCAGAGGAGAGCAACGAGGCTGGGGAAGGGATTAGAAGGAAAGTCTTATGAGGAGAGGCTGAGGGAGATGGAGTTTTTCAGCCCGGAGAAGAGGAGACTCAGGGGGGGCCTTGTCGCTCTCTGAAGGGAGGTTGTAGTCAGGTGGGGGTCAAGCTCTTCTCCCAGAGCAACTAGTGACAGGATGAGAGGACATGGCCTGAAGCTGTGCCAGGGGAGGTTTCAGTTCAATATCAGGAAGCTCTGCCTGACAGAGAGGGTGATCAGACATTGGAAGGTCTGCCCAAGGAGGTGGTGGAGTCACTGTCCCTGGATGTGTTTCAAGAAAGGCTGGATGTGCCATGGTCTAGCTGATGTGGTGGTGTTAGGTCATAGGCAGGACTTGATGATCTCAGACGTCTTTTCCAGCTTCAGTAATCCTATTCTATTCTATTCTATTCTATTCTATTCTATTCTATTCTATTCTATTCTATTCCTACATGTGAATGAGAAGCAGTAAAATGTAAAATAATTACCTCTACTTCTACCTCTGTTTATGATTAATAGAGGACTTGAAAATTAAACTGAATTAACTGGAAACATAACAAACAAATTCCTGCCTTGGCCTATCCCTGGATTCTTAATAGAAAACAATTTTTGCAGTAATGACCCCTTTACTTTGTTCTAGAATAAAGGCACTGATCATTAACTGGCATTGCAGGCAAAGTGATTAGGAATCTGTAACAGATAAACTCTAAATAAGGAATCCAGAGTCTAGGATATGTGGAAAAAAACATAAAATCTAGTTTCATGACAAAATCAGCTGGTTGTTACTGCTTATGTTAGACTTTGCACTGCAGAACTAAATCAAACAAGAGAAAATGAAAAAAAGCCAGTGAGATGCCAGTGCTTTTAGGTATTTCCATTCATAACAGATTTTTAATATGAGTTTGCATTTTTGACATTATAAGACTGAATTGTATCCCCTTTTTACATTAAATTCTATGTATACAAAAATCAGTAACACCCTCCTATCCTGCCTAGTATGGTAAATCTTTTATACTTAGGAAAAACTAGGAACAGCTTAATCTAGATATTCTTCTTCCAGAGTCTGATATAGCACCAACTGCTTTACCTTAGTTGTCCTTCTACTCCTAGTCCTTCAGTGATGGTCACAGGAGAGTACATTTTGAAAGAAAATAGTTTGTATAGATTCTGCTTAATGACTATGTGAGAATTAGTAACCTTTCTTGTAACTGTTTAATTTTTCTTAAGTAGTTGGCTTTTGCAAACAACTTCACTTACTCAACTCTTAAAAACAACTCCTGGAATTAATTTTCTGGGAACCCTCTACAATGTCTGTGAAAGATAAAAACTCTGAAGGATTAAAAGCTCAAGGTCTGATCTGCAGCAAGTACTGTTTATCAAAGACATCACTTTAGAGGCATCTCCCATAACTGACCAAATTGGTGTTGTGGCTTAACCCCAGTAGCAGAAGATGGTTGGTAAATATACCTAGGCAGTGAGCACATATAATACTGTATATTTACATTAATGTGTGTGTGCATGCATGTGTATGGATAGATATATCATAAACTTCTAGTAACATTTATAATATTATTTCACCCTGACCATTAGCAATGTTAATTTTTACAGTGTTGATTCTCTGTATTAATATAAGTAACATGCAAAGCCCAAGCTACAAACATTTATTTAGCAAGATAGAAAGTGAGAGTGAAAGCGAACAAGGAGCTTCACTATTCTGACATATAATTCTTCAGATATGATCAAAGAAGTCCATTTACTAGAAGCTCTACTAAGTGTCAGGAAAAACAATTTAAAGAATTGGAGCTGTCGACAGGATGACACTTTCATTTTGAGGTAACTTTCAAGGTTTTGAAACTTGTTCTTTTTTCACATAGTGTTGAAACATCTATTTTCCTAATGAATGATTTGAGTTTGGGATTCATGTCCAAAGTACCTCAGGCACCCATATCTCCCTTTCAAAGAGAAAAAAAAGAGTTTCAAGGAAAAATAAAACTTAATGTGAAGAAAATTTTATTGCAACTACTGCACTTGTATATAACACTTCTGTTTCGAGGAAACAGCATAGTAGGATACAATTTAACTTAAAATATGTTCTGACGAGCAACCTTTAACAACTCTTAAGAGCACACACACACACACAGAAACACACACACAAAATCTTCATTTGTTTTAGAAGTGGCATTACAGGGAACAATTAGCCCACTGTCTGAGAGAAGAAGTTATACAGCTGAAGTGAGCTTTAACTTCTCAGGTTAGTTGGCATCCCTACGGGAGGCTGTGTTCTGCAAATACAGAGTCACAATTCTTGTCACAAGTGTGTGCTGAAGCTTGTAATGGGTTTCTTCTGAACCTTTCACACTTCTGCTTTCCACTGAAGGTTCATTTACCTTTTCAAAGCAGAACAGAGCTGTTTTTAGATTGTCTTGATTCCAATAGACACTGACGTCCCTTGAGTCTAAATTGGGATGCCTTCGCCTAAGCAAATTTTTATCTGACTGGTTGGCAGTGAAAGGAAGAAAATGACACCAGTTCTAAAAAGGTCCATGCCCTGTGTTTTGTAGTTCATTAATTATTCCTTTCAGCAATTTCTTCACTACTTGTCTTTCTCATGTCCACTTCCTTAATTGTAGTTGTAAATGCCCTAACTGGTTAACTGAAATCCAGGCACTTTCTTAGTTTATCAGTTTAAGGAATAACCTTGTATGCCTGACTTGGGTATAATGTTGCAATTTAGTCATTTCATTCACACATCAAGTATACAGTATTTGCCATGATCACTCCAGTGAGCTCTATATTTAGGTAACATTGAAGAATACCCACACCTGTCACTGACTTACTTCCCCAGTATCTGTAGCTTACGGTTATCATCCTAGACTCACAGCCATATCCCACTTCAGTTTGGTTTTAAATCTGCTTCTACGTCTGATCCCCCCATTCTCAAATCTCATTCAGCATTGCCTTGTTTAACCAACCAATGAGCTCCAAGACAGTGTGGTAGGTATGTCTGGTTTACACTTGCATGTGTATGGGAGAGCACCCATTAACCTAGTTGATCTAATCAGTCTTTCTTCCCTCAGCTAATACATGACTGCATTTGTGATCAAGCAGATACTTTTGAGGATGCTGACAAGATGTAAAAGTCTAGAATATTGCACTGCACAGGTGATAATGATTTTAAATATCACATATGTTAAAGTTTTAAGGCATGTGCATTTTATGACTGTTTCAAGTCAGACCCTCCACCAGGAGTATGTCAGTGGGTGACAATATGGCCTTCCTTTGAAACAGGAAGCTGTTTATAAGCCTGCAACAAGTACTTTCAAACGTGAGGGTTAATTTATGTAAACATTTTCAGAATGAGCTCTGTGTCCTATTCAGTTACAGAGTTAGTTCCATTTTCAATTTCTAAAACATACTTAACTCTTTGTTTTCTGCTGCAGATTGATACCCTGGGATACTCACAGGTCTCACTGTCCCTGCCCAGCCTCCCATGGTGGGGAGGCTATCTGTCCTGGCCTTGCTGAGTCTGTAGGATGGTGGTCTCTAGCTCTCCACCTCCCTGATCAGCTCAGCCATGGGACACACCAAGTTGGACTAATTCAAAAACTACCAACTTGTCCTGGCCTCATCTTATAACCGTCATCAGAGAGGTGCCTGATGTCTTCAACTGGGACTACCCCAGTTGCACCCCAGCTGCCCATCTTCTCTCCAGGGTAGTGGGACAGGCTTTGGATGCCAATCCATATCCTGGCACTGTTGGGGTGCCCCTGCAGCTCCCAGGAAGCCCCCACATCATTTGGTGACATAACAGGTAGGCAACAGCTGCATTTTAAAAGGTGTGGGGGATGCAAGATCAAATCAGACTAACTTATTGAACATCCCTTGTATAATATTAAAATCATAGAATATTTTGTGTTGGAAGGGACCTTTAAAGATCATAGAATCACAGAACTGTTCTATCTAGAGGAGACCTTTAGGTTCATTAAGTCCAACCATTAACTGAACACTGTGAGGTCACCACTAAACCATGTCCCTGAGCAACACATCTCCATGTCTTTCCAATATCTACAAGGATGAAGACTTCGCCACTTCCCTGGTCAGCCTGTTTCAATGCTTGACAACCCTTTCTGTGAAGAATTTTTTTCTTATTATCTAAAATAAAATTCCCCTGGCAAAACCTGAGGCCATTTCCTCTCGTTGGATTGCTTGTTACATGGGAGTACAAACCAAGCACCTCATAACTACAACCTCATTTCAAGTGGTTGTAGAGAGCCTCTTTTTCTTCAGGCTAAATAACTCCTGTTACTTCAGCTGCTCCTCACAAGATTTGTTCTTTAGACTGTTCATCAGCTTTGTAGCCCATCTCTGGACACACTCCCACATCTCAATGTTCTTCTAGTAGAGAAGACCCCAAAACTGAGCCCAATATTCAAGGTGTGGCTTCATCAGTACTGAGTACAGGGGGATAGTCCATGACCTATTCCTATTCACATTATTTCTGATACAAGACACAATGCTGCTGGCCTTCTTGGTTGGCCGCCTAGGAACAGTGCTGGCTTATGATCAGTCAGCTGTTGACCAGCACCTCCAGGTCTTTTTCTGATGGGCAGCCTTCCAAGTCACCCTTTTCTGTCACTCCAAACCTTTAGTGTTGCATGGGGTATCCAGTTTGTGTACCCAAGTGAAGGATCCAACACTTGCCCTTGCCGAACCTCATCCTATTTGCCTTGTCCCATTGATCCAGCCTGTCTAGACACCTCTATAGAATGTCCCTACATTCAAAGAGATGGATGCACCTGCCTAACTTGGTGTCTTCTACAAACTTGCTGAGGGTGCCCTTGATCCTCTTATCCAGATCATTCATAAAGATATTAAACAGAACTGTCCCCAATACTGAGCCCTGTAGTACACTATTTTTGACTGGCTGCCAACTGTCTTCCACTGTCATTCACCACTACTCTTTGGACACAGCCACTCAGCCAGTTTTTTGTTCAGTAAAGCATATGCCCATCCGGGCCATGAGCAGTCAGTTTCTCCAGGAGAATGTTCTGGGAATTGGTGTCAAAATACTAAAGGCCAGGTAAACAACATCCACAGCATTTCCCTCATGCATTAAGTGAGTCATGTTGTCACAGAATGAGATCAGGTTAGTCAAGCAGGACCTGCCTTTCATAAACTCATGCTCACTGGGCCTGATCACCCCATTGTTCTGTGAGTGCCATATGATGGCACTCAAGATGATCTGCTCCATAACCTTCCCTGGCACTGGGGTCAAGCTGACAGGACTGTAGTTCCCAGGATCCTCCTTCCATCCCTTCTTGTGGATTGGTGTCACAATTGCTAACCTGCATTCAACTGGAACCTCCCCAGTTAGCCAGGACTACTGATAGATGATAGAAAGTGACTTGGTGAGTACTTCTGCCAACTGCATCAATACACTGTGGTGGATCCCATCGAGCCCCATAGCCTTGTGTGTGTCTAAGCGGTAAAGTAGGTCACTGACCATTTCCTCTTGGATTATGGTGTTTTCATTCAGCTCCCCATCCATGTCTTCCAGTTCAGGGAGCTGGTTACTCAGAGAACAACAGGTCTTACTGACTGAGGCAAAGAAGGCATTCAGCACTTCTGCCTTTTCCTCATCCTTGGCCACTGTATTTTCCCCCACATCCAATAGAGGATGGAGATTCTCCTTAATCCTTCTCTTACTGATAATGTATTTACAGAAATATTTTTCATTGTCTTTTCTAGTTGGGCTTTGGTCTTTCTAATTTTCTCCCTGCATAGCCTCATGGAGCCTTTATACTATTCCTGAGTTGCCTACCCTTCATCCATACACTTTCCTTTTCTTCCTGAGTTCCAGCCAAAGCTCCCTGTTCAGACAGGCTGGAGCCCTGCCCGCTTCTCTTACAACACACTGGTACAGCCTACTTCTGTGTCTTAAAGATTTCCCTCTTGAAGAATATCCAACCTTCCTGGGCATCTTTGTCCTTCAGGACTGCCTCCCAAGGGACTCAGTCTTACAGTATTTAGAATAAGTCCAAGATTCCCTGTGACACCAGGGTATGCTGGGCCACAGGCACCCCAGCTTAAGGCCCAAGGGAGCACTCAAAACTTGCCAGGACATTCAACTGCACTGTGAGTGGCCTGAGAAGGAGAAATGGAAATTGTGAGGCTGATAACTAACTACTGGACTATGAGTTACTTCAGGGCATGTTTCTTAATACTTGTTCTTTTCAAACTGTTTCACTTGGTATAGAAAATACCCATTGGGCTGAGAAGTGATTCTTTACCTTACATGTTAATAACATGAGGCAGTGAGTAAAATATTGTGGTTTCTATTTGCAAATAATGACTGAATTAAGTTCTCCAATATTGGTTATGGTATGCTGAGATATTCATTACACTCCCTGAAGTTTAAATATACTGGTGGCGTGGTTTTTGTGTATATATATATTTGTGTGTATATATATATATTTATTCTCAAATTTGTTATTTAGAGAAAAAAATTCTATAGAAATTTTGGATATTGGTGAAGTGAAGGTGAAGGATTATTTCTATT
This sequence comes from Todiramphus chloris collaris, assembly GCA_025345505.1. Classification (NCBI taxonomy): domain Eukaryota; kingdom Metazoa; phylum Chordata; class Aves; order Coraciiformes; family Alcedinidae; genus Todiramphus; species Todiramphus chloris. The sequence goes on from JANVCC010010235.1 coordinate 4,251,997, forward strand.
TTTTTTTTTTTTTTTAATTTTGAGCCTACAAATAACAAATAAAAAAAAAATACAAATGAAAAAACAAGTTGGAAATCTTTTTGTTTGCTTGTTTGTTTTCAAAAAAGTCTCTACAATTTAATGGAGTTGAGCCTATCGATTATATGGCTGAATAGATAGTATATGAATATTTTTACAACTTTTTCTCTGTGGAAATTTTGGAAATTAAAAACAAAGTCAAATTTACAACTTATCCCCCAGAAAAGCAAACTAATCCAAAGCAACAACAGTAAGTAAACAACAAGAACTTCTGTTTGAAAACTATTGCACAGGTACATTCAATTTAAAATTAATTTACATTCATACATCTATAAAGGTCTTTATTATTTTATATTTTTAATTTTTTTTTTAAGTGTTTTGAATCCTCTGAAGTTATTTGAGTAAATATAGGTCTCAGCCAATTTGTAAAGCTCACATTTCATCTATTATTTGAAAGAGAGCAGTTACATCTGTATGTAACTTTGAGCACTTTCATAAACAGATGGAGTTAAAAGCATTAAAATACACAAATATATTTCAATACTTTCTTTACTGAGTGTAGAGAAACACTGCTATTAGCAGGAACTGACCTTTCCTGGATTTTGATGCAAAATGAATTAGCAATCTTGATGGCATTCTCCATGAGCTATCTTCTTTGAATTCCTCCAGTTTCACATATTCTCTGTGGTTCTTTGATTGCCACAGTTTATTGCGATAGATTAGACCAATGTAAAATCTGATGTGCATCTTACTGGCAGAAGCAATGTTCAAGAGTTGTTATCCATAAACTTCAGTAGAGTTGCCAACCCTCAATGCTTTAGATATAGGCAGCCCGATAGAGAACTTTACTCCAAAAGTGTGCAGTATTTCACTATTATAACTCCATCATGGTCAATTAGCCAGACATGTTCCTGGCTTTTATCTTCAAAAATGATGCTTCTTGATTATTTATGTTTCCAAAAGCTATTATTGAGTAATTCAGTGTAGTGAAGGACTTCAATATGCTCTACCATTGTGACTGTAAATCCAGGTGTTAATACTCCCAGGTGGCTCATCATCTCACTGCAGATACCTAATAAAGTTGCCATTAGCTGGCAGTATATGCTGAAGAAAGCTATACAGCCAGCTGATCTTCTCATTAAAGAAAGGGCTACTGGAGAATTCCAGGAGATTATATGAGCTGTCCGAGTTTTTAAAAAGAGGAAGGGAAAGAACTAGAGAATGTTTATGTTCACAGATTGCTTCTAGGAACAATACTGAAGCAGTGACCAAAAACAGATGGAGAACTGATGTCTTGTAGAAGAAGAGCAGACCATAGCTAAAGTAGTCAGGCTCAGTTAGAAGTCAGGCATTGGTTCTCCAGCCTTGCTTCAGAGAATAAATTTGAAAATCATCTGATTCTGATAAATTAAATGTAACTTGAATCCCCTGAAAATATAGTCCTGAAGAACTCATCGTCTTTGACTGAGAGAAGAAATTTAGGGTAAGTGGATAAAATATTACTAAGGAAATTGCTGATGACTTTTTTGTTTGATACATATTAGATTTAATATTGTTACTGTGATAACATCTTAGGATTCAATAATCTTGTTTATATCAGGTGCAGTACAGATCAGGTCCAACTGAGGAAAAAGTGGTAACAAAAGTTTCTGTCCACTGGAATATGCTCATATGCAGAGAATGGAGAGGAATCTCAAATTTTAGTGGTTTTTTCATTCTTTTCTGGTATCAGTCAACAGCTAAATTGTCTCATTCTTGTGTCATCCTGGCTTTCAAGGACATTGATGTTCAGAGAACTGGAGATGCTTTCAAGTTCTCGGGCTAGAATGTCTGTCCTGGCTGTGCCATTAGAAAGAGTTCTGGGTATTCAGCTTTTCTGACAAATATCCAAGTTTCCCAGCAAAGACAACTTGGTCATGCAACCCACATGGTAACTGGAGTGCACTCTAATCAGGTGAAAGTCTGGACTGGTACTGAATGGCAAGTTGAAAGGTAATTACAGTCATTATGCTCTCTGAGTTTGTTGTCATATGCATGGCAATACACTCCTGAACACACTACTTTAATTGAAAGTTCTTGCTTTTGGAGTGGCTGCAGTTTAATTTACTGCAAAAAGGGATAGTGTTTTGGAGGTTGACTAGGTTTTTACAGTGGTGAGGTTTATGTGGATAAACACATCCCCTCAGAAAACCCCCAGAACACTTCTATAGTCAGGGCATGTGAAATCTGCTTCAGTGAAATGACTTCTATGTGTGGTTGGTGTAAGGATCAATAACAGTAAAGGAACAATATCAGACCTCATGCACCAAAAATTTTCTCTCCTTGTCATTGCAAAAGAAGCACAAAACAAGCAGGCAGATAACACTCAGTGAACAAATGCAGTGATCTGAAATATTAGCAAAACAAATTTTAATATGCTTCTATGTGCCTATAGGTGTTGACAGAACAGTTAACAAGAAGATCAACAGAAATAGCTGGAGTTGTTGAAATACTTTTTTAAACATATGAAGTAAAGACTAAAATAAAAATGTAAAGGAGTGAGTATCTGAGGCAAACTTTTTGTTGCATTAAAAACTCCTGGGCTCTAAACCTGCTCATTCCAGATGCACAGCTGGTAGCCATTGCAACAACAACTGTAATTCTGTAATATCCTCCCATGTAGGCTGTTGCAGCTTGTCTGTTTTGCATCCCCTGTTGTGCCTTAGCCTCTTTTTACTGTTTCACTGTTTAACCTAAGGAAAAGTAAACATAGAAAATACATTATTTTCTGGATATTTATGCAGGTTGCAGTAGCAGATTTGCACTGTAGACATAGTCAGTTAGGACTGTAAGATTTGTTAATATAGTATCTCAGGACTAACTTTTATGGTGTAATAAATTTTGATTTGGTTAATGAATCCTCTATAAAAGATTAACATTCATTTATAAATATTGATTCGAAGACTGTTGCTCTAATATTATATACATATAAATATAATGTTGGTGCTTTGAGAGCAGGACAGACCTCATACAAGAAGCACAGATTGCAAAAGTCTCGTTTATAACCCTTTGCTCATTTAAGAAGTCTTCCCAAGGAATAAATTGTGGCTTTCTTGGCAAAACCTTTGATGTCATACTCCAGCCACAATCAATAAAGTCTAAGAAAACCCACAAACATTATATTATAAAAGAATCTTTAAACATGAAGTCTGATGCATTCTGCATTTTTCCAAAAGTCTAGTAGGTCATCTGAGGTTTAAAAATGGCAAACTGTTGATTTGAAGCATTTTGGTATATGCACATACTAGAACTGAGCAGAGAATACAGTCTCTGTCTCAATGTTTTGATGTTCCAGTACTTTTTCACTCAGAACTGGGTCAGAAGAATCACTGGAATTTTGTACAGAGCATAAAGTGTTTGAGGGTTCCTTTGTCTTTGTTAAAAAAAAAAAAAAAAAAAAAAAAAAAAAATCAATTCAGGGTGACACCCTCAAAAAAGAAGAGCCTCTTTATTTGCAAGGGAAGCAAATCCTGCATGTAAACAGTTTTGATATTTCAGCCTGTCCAACTTAGATGTGCCAAATTGAAATATATTCTGAAATAACTGTCCATTTTACATGCCATTTGAAGTCAAATTAACACTGAAATGCAGTGCTTTAATGTGGCTCTCAACATGTGGTGCTTGCTCAGTTTGAAATGTTGTCTGGGAAAGCAAAAGAAAAAAATGTCAAAATCAAGAGAATGTTGACTAAAATATGTTTTCTTCTTGGAAATTATCTTCTTTTTTCCAAAGGAGAGTGTTCCAGTTGACCATTTGTATGCTTCTGGTCTCTTTTTTGGGCTGTACACAGCTACAAAGGAAAATATGGGTTTCTACATGATCTTGGATGAACTTCAGGAAGAAAAATAACACTCCCTGCACTTCTCACAGCTCTTACCTGTACATTTTGGAAAGGTAGGAAAAGTCCTCTTTGAGCTGACAGATCATCCTACAGAGTCAACACATCAGTCATCCTCATCATCCTCCCACCTCCCAGTTACAGAATACAAGCTGGAAGTAGTGATCAGTTTGAATTGGAGGTGAATATCAGGTGAGATTGATAAAGGAGATAATATCAAAGAATGATGCAATTGGTTTAAGATAGCTGTGTGTGGCAAAGAGGGAAAGAGATAGTGGCTGTCTCAGGAGCTTCCAAATTTGGTTCTGAATGGAAAGTGGGTACTGTAAAAATTTTCACCCCTTTCAGGGTCTTCACAGAGCACAGACTATATCTTATTACCTACGTTTATGGCAAACTTCAGGATTTGTTAAAAATCCTTTAAAAGTTTCTCAGACAAGGTATGTGACAAATAGACTATAATAAATGTTGATTTTAACTGTGATGTCTCTCATTTGTAAAGTTTTACTGCCACAAATCACATGGACTGAGAGAATGGCTACTTTCACAGAATAGCAGAATCGCAGAATCACAGAATCACAGAATTATAGGGGCTGGGAGGGACGTCTGGAGGTCATCTAGTCTAACCCCCTTGACAAGGTATGTTCACCTAGATAAGGTCCCATAGGATCGTGTCCAGGAGGATTTTGAATATCTAGAGAAGCAGACCTCACCTGGGCAGCCTGTTCCAGTGCTCCATCACACTGACAGGAAAGAAGTTCCTCCTCATGCTGAGATGGAACTTCCTATGTTCAAGATTTGTCCATTATCTCTTGTCTACTTTGAGCAAAGAAACTTTGTAAATAGGATATGAACAAGGCTGGGCCAGTAAGAGCTGCATGAGGTTTGACATGAGATAAATGTAAAATCCTACTGCTAAGACAGAAGCAGCAGCAGTACAGGCTGGGGTCTACCTTGATTAGCTATATCACTGCTGGTAGGACATTAGGATCCTGAGGGACACCAAATATAACAAAAGCCATCAAAGTGCTCTTGCGGCTGTGAAGGTAAACTGCTTCCTTGCTCCATGGGCAAGAAAATAGCTGGTGATTATTCCACTCCAGTCATCACTTGCTTGGATACACCTGGAACATTGTGTTCATTTTTAGTTTGCTCCCTGAGGTAATATTTTCTGTGACGAACATGGACCCCAGGGTAGGACCACTAACCAAGGACTAAAGTCTTGGTTAGTCTTTAGTTAAATGACTAAGGGACTGAAGAACTTGATTTATGTAGGGAAGAGGAAAATCTTTTGGAAGTAAGACCAATTAAATGCTGGAACAGGTTTCACAAAGTGGTGGAATCTGTCTTATTGGAAATTCAGTTCGACAGGACTATTGTTCAAAGGCTCTTCTCTTAAGAGAAGGACTTCAGAGGATTTCCTTCTCTTAAGAGAAGGAAGAAATTGGACTGAATCTCCAGATAGATATTCAGCCTGGATTTTTTAATGACTCTATTCTATAATTCTAAATGTAATTATTTATTGGTTAATAGTGTAACAGATACAAGGTCAAATAAGCAAGACATTAATAGCTAAGAAAAAAGAAACTTGGTGAGCCTTTGCTCATTCAGTTGGGGAAAGATCATCTTCCTTTGCTTTTATGAGTACTTCAACAATGCTAGTTTGGCACCTTTTAAATTTTCTAAGTATTGCTTAGAGGTTTTTTAACTTTCTGTGTTAATATGTTTCCTCTTCAATCTTAATATAACTTTTCCTGTCTTACACTTACAGTCCTTACACTCTTTGTTTTAATCTTTTTTTATTAACATATTGTAAGCTAATAGCAATACTAGAGAGAAAGGTTGCTTTGTATATGTATATAGTTCAGTGTGAGTCAAAAAGTGTGTATATACTATTCTGGCATTCCTGAAGGAATTTCTCAGAAGTGTTTTTACCAGCTGCCCTTTGTGTGTCATTTTTATCTCACAAGATCATTTCAGTTGCAGTAGCAGGTTCAGAAACATCAACACTCTTTAATCAACATTCAGAATACACTTGGTTATTCAGAAAACAGTGAAAAAGGATCTCTGGCAGAAAAAGCACATGATTAGAGCTTCTCATACAAAGCACAGTGGAGTCAGTGGAAAGACTATAAGCATTTCAAGTCTGTTGGCAAAACCAAGAAGAGTCATATAAAAGATGAAAGGAGGCATGATGGAAAACATTCACAAAATTAATGTTTGGTACAATAAGGAATATGACTACCTGCTCACACAAAGATATCACAAAACGGAGTATCTTTCCTATGATTCTTATAGCACCGAGGACTTATAGAAGGATAAAGCCCAGTACAACATGCTGCTTCTTATTCAACTGGGCTGATGTCTGTTACACAAGATCACTAAAGTCAATAGGATTGTTTTGATATATATTACCTTCAGACATAATTCTGAAAAATGTACGCTTTACCCTGAATAGAAGGCATGATTACCTACACAGTTCATTAGCAGGCTCAGTACCCAGACAATTCACACTGGAGTGATCTGAAGTCAGTCAGAAAAATTCATCTTAGTATCCATATCCTGGACAAACATATAGATATAATCAGTTTTCTTACAACTATTACTAGGTGCCAGCTTTTTGGCAAGTTTTATGTCAATGTGATTAGAGTGCTACTTTCTGACAACTACCATGGTTTATGTTGTTTAAACATTTTCACTATCTAATCTAGGAAGAGAAGCTAATTAGTTCTAAATATGAAAATGTAAGGCAAAGCTATCTTATAGTACAACCATTTGTTATACTTTAGTCAATAATTTACTTCAGATTCAAAGAACTAAAAAAAGAAGAAAAGCTAAAATAGAATAGAAATGGCAAGATAGTAATTTCTTATATATAGAGAAGGTGGCTATATACACTATTTTCCAAAAAAATCCTGAAGACCCTTATGCCTTAACTTGTTCTTACAGCTTGATCCATTAGTCCTTATGGACATCAAACTATACGTATCAGTGTATTTATTAATGTATTGTAATAGATCACTGTTCTGTATTTCTTTAGCCCATCCTTGGTAACATATTAAGAACATTATTTAAAGCTCATTATTCACTGAAATAACATATGCAAAGGCACAAGTTGGTTATCTGTGATATTTTATTAGAGTGAGCATTTCGGGATTTTATTCTCAGTCCCTCATCAACATAAAACATAGTAAAGAGTTCATAAATCTAATTAAGAACATTAGAATAAGGAAAAATCACTGAATATTTAGTTAGGATATGCAAGCCTCATGTACAAGCAAGCCATCAGAGGCAGTCATAAATGCCAATTGAAAAGCACTCAAAACCTGCAAGTTGCTGGGAACACAAGAAGGCAGATGTAATGGTAGTCTTCAAGGTAGAATTGTTTTGCTTAGCTGTTTTTTTATCTGGCCTTTTTTGGTTTTGTTTTTCCTTCCCCCCTCATCCCTGTCCAGCCCCAAAGAGAACATTGGAAAGATAAAAAAGGTATATACTGGGAAGCTGTTCAGGTTGGGTCTGCCAGAAAGTTAGAAACATAATCCTGTCTTAAATTCTATAACAAGTGGGACAACAGTTTAATCTAGATCAGCACCCTGTCCCTGAAGATAGCCAGAAGAAGTACACAGGGAAGAGTACAAATATAAGCAAATTTTAGCTCTGTTTTTCTAGATTTGATGATTCAGGGGGTTTGTGAACTCATGTGAACATTTGTCATCCACAGTATCCTGATGCAGTGAGTGCCACAGATTACAGTTCCATAATTTTGCTAGGAAGCATGTAACCATGTTTATCTTTTCTTTTTTCTTTTTTTTTTTTTTTTTTAATATTTATGAACTGATATGATTTTTTCAACTCATGCCTCCAATACTTCTATTATTGCTCACAGGGAATAATAATTTCCTATTTAACCTTTTCCATGTAATTCATCACTTTGTACTTTACTCTGAACAAATCCTTTACAGATTTTTTAAATATTCTCAAAGTGTCGAGATGTTTCTAATAAAACAAAGACAACCTAGATTCTTCCAAGTTTTCCAGGTGCTTAGAACCAACCAGCAGCCAAGGTCCTGCACTTGGATGTGATAAAGCCCTTAAAAGGCAAGTCTAGTTCAGCTAGTTGTATGGACAGCTTTGCTAGAGTAGGATGGGAAAAAAGACTGGAAAGCATAGGTTGCTTACTTGCCACAGCAAAGCAGTATACTCTTCTGAAAACAAGAGGAAAAAAAAAAAAGAATTAGTTAGCAGCCTATCGGCTAGGGAATTTGTCTTTAGATTTCTTTGATAAAGGTCCAAATCCTCATTCTAATTTGCCTCCAGTTTGTGTTTCCCAAATCAGATTCATATTATTTTAATGCTTGAGAGAAAGACAAGGAGAAAAAGAGAAAGAAATATTATTTGTATGAGACAGTGGAGAGTCAATTGGGTGGTAAGAAATTGAAATATATTTTTCTGTTTCTAGATATTTATTTTAGTCAATGTTTCTCACACTGCAGTTCAAAACCCTCCAATGACCTACTCTGATGTGGAGACACGCAGTTACTGTCCTACACTTTCTATGAAAATGATCCATGACTACAACACTGAGATTGTTATGCAAGAACAGATAAAGAAGCCTTTTATTTGTGTGTTATGACTACAAAAGAAGCTCTTTTCAGCTTGTTGAACAGTGAAGAGACATATACTGTGGAGATCTTGCACAGGACCAATAGGAGAAAATCAAATACTCTGGTAATGTAGCTAGCCTTTGAGACACTTCAGCAGTAGTTCTGCATAGGTTTGTGACATAATTTATGAGGTTAGGTGCTTACACAAGCTGACAAATGGAGAATTATCTTTGTTATTTTACCCTTGCATATTTGGGTCATGAAGCTTCAGATGTTCCAGTTTAACTCATTTACTTCCTGTTCCTTGCAAGACAGTTTCAAAAGAGTATTCTCAGGCATACTCCAATGAAGGTTTTGATGGCAAAACCAGATATGGAGTACCTGTATTTACAAATAAGGTTTCTTCAAGTCTGAGATCTGGAACTAAATCTGTGACTAAACACATCAGATGCTAGATGACTAATTACCATTCAGAACACCTGTTATCTATCTTCCACAATACAATATCAAATAAATGTACCTTTAGTGCAGTCATCAGTTCTAGTTTTTCTGATAGTGCACTAAGATTCTTTCTCAGTCTAGATCCCAGCTGTCTGAACATGTATATCAAAACTAATATACGTGAGCTAATGCATTTTGGAGCAGGAAAACAATACTGGAACAAAATCACTTTTAATCCTCTGCAATTAGTAGGATTTTTTTGTTTTGCTTTGTTTTGTTTTTTTTTTTTAATGTGGATTTTGAGTTGTTTGTTTAAGGGTTTGGGTTTTTGTTTGTTTGTGTTTTTCCCCTCAGTTTTAGACTTTTATTTCATTATATCTCATAATTCTTGAACAAAACATGACTGAAGTATTTTCTGCATCTGACCCAGCAACAAATGTACTTGCTCCATTATATTTCTTTCTTTTTTTTTTTTTTTATTTATTATTTCTCTATGTAATATTTCAATTAAGATGTCCCCTCAGACTGTTCCAGTCTAAGTGATCTCAAGCTCCTCTGCCTTCCATAGCCTTATTGGCTTGAAAAATAACAAACAAGTGTAAATGACATTTACAGCTCTTAATTGGTGTCATTAGCAGTTCTTATTATTCAGCAGGACAAGCAGTGGCCTTTTATTGAGAATTCAGTGATGCACATCTGCTTTGAACTCATCAGACTTAAAGACAAGTAATAAAACAGATGAGTGAATGACTTAGGGCCTTATCCATCATTAAAAGGTGCTTGCTGAAGATATTTTTTTTTTTTTTTTTATTAAAAAAGATGGCTTTTGGGACCATGATCATAGAAGGGTTAATGTTTTTTTTAATAGAAGTAGATCTTGAAGTAATGATAATGTATTGAATCATTAATAATAACCTAAATTTTTATTGTTTGTCTTATAGCCAGTGTTAATTGCAATAAACCATAACTTGAGGCAAATCAGAGGGGATTAGGTTTGCAATAGCATGTAAGTGTGAAAAAGCTGTTGATACCAGTAAAACTGAAGTTTGATCCTTCAAGTAAGCACTGCTGAGCACTCTAATTGATGTTTTAGATACCCAAGCCCAAAGTTTCGTTCTCCAGATTGCCTCTGTTAGACCATCAAACTGCAATACCAAAAATTAATTCTTAGACTTCTAAATTTCTACTGTGGACATCTACATTTCTTCTGTGAAATATGCACACAACCAACCAATATTTTAATGATATGGTTAGTGAGCTTCATTAAGCTCCAGTGGAATTAATAAAGTAGGGAAGGATTAATCTACTTTTCTCAAGAATCATCTAATGGAGCAGTCATGTATGGTCTTTCCATGGTCTGTGACAGATACTGCTGGAAGGCAACTGATTGCATCTACCTTTGGAAGCTTTCTTGGGGTTCTAGATGACCTCATAGAAATACTATGGATGGATTTAGGGAACTGATGTAGGGAACTTGGTCAGCTAAGAGGGCATACATATGTCCAGATTAATTAATTTTAAAATAGCTTAGTCATCCTGTAAAGTCAATGGAAAGAGGCTCAAGAGACTTCTCTTCCTAAGATGGGCAAACAAGACAATTCAGGTGAAATGTAATCCTGATTTACTTTGGAATATAAAAGGATAGGTGTTCTGCTCAGATTTTATCAACCTCTAATGTCTATTATTATATATTTCTTTTTTTTCTTTTTTTTTTTAACAACAAGCTCCAAATGAACTGCAGTTCTAACAGATACTTCTACCAAATCTGTTTGAAACACCTACATTACAACTCTGAAATCAGTGTCTCATTTCACCCTGTGCATTTCCTGCTGTAGCTTCTCAGCTTTATGTACTACTTTCTTGGTGTCTGATTCTTTCCATGCATTAGATACATTACCTAAATGCCTAATTATCCATTTTGTTAAATGACAATATCTAAAACCTTTATGGTGCTAATTCATACTGGATACTCTGGTAGTGGGATTCAGATAAATAAGATCTGGAGACAAAAAATCTCAAAATGGATACATGCTTTTAAAACCAAGAAAAATCAGCAAAATTTTGTTCATTTTGCATAACACAGTAGTACACTGTAACTACAGCCAGGTGTGAATAAAAATTAAGTGACAATGACATGAAAAACCCTGCCAGAAATCTTAAGAGAAGTTGTCTCATCTCATTGGAGCTGTACACTGTAGCAGATAAATTACTGCCTAATCATTCATTACCGTGTTAACTGTCAGAGTGCTAACTATTGTTCCATATGAAAAATCCATGTTGAGAATCAAGCTTGAAAAAGCCTAAGAGTTCTGTAACGAAAAGGAAACATTTATTAAGCAGAACTGCTATGTGACTCTCATATTACTCACCAAGAAAAACACTGCTCTAGTTCAGCTAATTTGTAGTGATGTCAGGCTGGGATTTTCAAAGGTGCCTAAAGAAGTTAAATGACTGGTTCCTATTGACTTTCTTTACAGCTACAGTCTTGATAGGAACTTTTCATACTGCTTTCCTTTTAATGAAGGAAAAAAGTGAGGGAAAGGATCATCTAATAGAGGGAGAGATTTATTTTTTCAGAACTTCAGACATTTGCAAAGATTTTGTTCAATGCATCAACAAATGTGTTATTGTAAATAGCAATAATAATAATAGCCATTTATCTTATACCCTGTAGGAGTCCACTCAAAACACCTGGTAGAAAATCATGTTTATCTCTATTTTGTAGGTAAAAAAAAAAATTATCTGGGTCAACAAAAGTCTATGACTGCTCTACAGGTGCCTCCCTGTACACATACATTGGTAACTTTTCAGACATTCATGCCCTTGGTCAAGGTTACTCAAAAGATGTACGACACATTCATAATGAAATGATGGATTTGCCTGGATCCCAAACTAGAATCCAACTAGTTCTTATCTTTGAGGAGCTTGATGATAAAACAAGACCATTCTTGAACTTGGCATCAGGCTACCACATGGCTTATACTCCAGTTAAGCACCATATTGATCTCTTTTTAACCTCATAAATAAAGGGTGTTAGAATTCACAGTTATTCTTTGAAGAATGATGAATTAAATACCAAACTATATATATTAAAAAAAAAAACCAAAAAAAAACAAAAAAAAAAACAACTGGAATTTTAGAATGTTTCAAACTTTAAATTTAACCCATTAGAAAATAAAAGGTTGTTGAGATCAATACATGGGGAAAAAAAAAAAAAAATCCATTTCTGAGGTAGTATGAACTACTTTTTTGAGAAAAAAATCAAAGACTTACTAACTAAGGTGACTGAAAATGGATTCTGTTACTATGTCAATGTTCTGAGACCATGAGAAAACCAGCATCTGTGGATGTTTCAGAATCCAAAATGTATTTGTCTTGAGACTTGAAAGAGCACAAATGTACCCTGGAGAAAGTGCTTTTATAACATTACTACTCTACTTTCTACTGACTTTAATGAAGGAATCAAAAAAAAATTTGTAGTTTGACTTTTATTTATCTCACCATGGTATTAAGCTAGTAACAATCTGAAGTTAAAAGTCTTCTTGTCCTACAGTGCAGTTAGTGGAAAATGATAGGTGTATCTGAAGAACAATTCCATTTTTATCTGGACTAGTCATCCAGCTTTGAGAAGTAACTTTTTTTCTTTCTCTTTAGTGGATATAAAGATGTAACCCAATTTAGACATCTCAGTAAAGTGCAAAATGTTTCTAGTTTTTGTAAAAAAGTAATTATTTAGCAATTTACATTACTCCTGGTTTAAAAGTGTTTTATGTACCAACGAACTTATATACTTCTGGTTTAAGAAAGAGCTTACTTTCAACTGTTTTTAAATGATGGGGAGAAGGCAGATCCACCCACTGTAAATGAAGATCAGGTTCAAGAATATTTAATGAACCAGAAGATGTACAAGTCCATGGGATCTGATAAGATACATCTGCAAATCCTGAGGAATCTGCAAAACAAGTTACTGAGACATTTTCTATAATATTTGAGAAGTCATGGCAGTCTCATGAAGTTCCTACTGATTGGAAAAGGGGAAACATCACTTCCGTTTTCAAAAGGGGAAAAAAGGAAGACCCAGGCAACTACAGGCTAGTCAGTCTTACCTCTGTGACAGGCAAGATCATGGAGCAGATCCAGCTGAAGGTTCTGCTAAGGCACATGGCAAATGAAGAGATCATTGGTGGCAAACAACATGGCTTCACCAAGGGCAAATCATATCTGAAAAATCCAGTGGTCTTTTACAATGGAGTAATAGCATCAGTGAATCAAGGAAGAGCAACTGACATCGTCTACCTGGACTTGTGCAAAGCCTTTGACTCTATCCCTCGCAACATGGATTTGATATCCTCTTGGTGAATAAGGAATTGGCAGGATGGTTGCACTCAAAGAGTTGTGATCAATGGCTTGATGTCCAAGTGGTGACCAGTAACAAATGGTGCTCCTCGGGGATCAGTACAGGGACCAGTGCTGTTTAACATCTGTTAGCAACATGGACGGTGGGATTGAGTACAACCTTAGAAATTTGCTGATAACACCAAGATGTGAGGTGAGGTCAACACACTGGAGAGATGGGTTGCCATCCAGAGGCACCTTGACAGGCTTGAGAGGTGGGCCCACGACAACCTCATGAAGTTCAGAAAGGCCAAGTGCAAGGTTCTACACCTGGGTTGAGGCAATCCCAAGCACAAATACGGGCTTTGAAGAGTACGGATTGAGAACAGTCGTGAGGAGACTTAGGGGTTCTGGTTGATGAAAATCTCAATATGAGCCAGCAGTGTGTGAATGCAGCTCAGAAAGTCACAACCCTATCCCGGGCTGCAACAGAAGAGGCGTGGCCAGCAGGTCAAGGGAGGTGATTCTCTCCCTCTACTCTACTCTCATGGGACCCCCATCTTGAGTTCTGTATCCATCTCTGGAGCCCCCAAACACAAAAAGGACATGGATCTGTTGGAGCAGGTTCAAAGAAGGACTACAAAGATGATCAGAGTGATGGAACACCTCTCCTGTGAGGTCAGGCTGAGGGAGTTGGGATTGTTCATCCTGGAGAAGAGAAACCTCTGGGGAGACATTGTTGCAGCCTACACTGGTAGGGGACCTACAAGAAAGCTGGGGAGAGGCTTTTTACAATGGCCTGTAGTGACAGGATAAGGGGCAATGGTCTGAAACTGGAAGAGGATGGGTTTTGATTGGAAATAGGAAGAAAATTCTCCACTGTTAAGGTGGTGAGACACTGAAACTGGTTGCCCAGGGAAGTTGAAGATGCTCCATCCCAGAATATGTTCTAATCCAGGTTGGATGGGGCTTTGAGGAACCTGCTCTAGTGGGAGGTGTCCCCGCCATGGTAGGGGTGTTGGAACTAGAGGATCTCTAATGTCTCTTACAATCCAAACCATTCTGTGATTCTATGAAAATGCCAGAAGAGCAATGTAATGTACAGCAGTAGTCAAAATGTTTCTTTAGTGACATCATTTTTTTTTTTTTTTTTCCTCCCTAGTAAATTAATATGTTCCCTAACAGAAAATCGTGCAGAGCTTTATCCATTAGATAGCCATATTAATTGCATTACTTTTGGGTAGTAGAAGACAAGATTTACAATTATTTCTCTTATACTGAAAAACAATTGAGGAAAGCACAGTTTGTGTAATGTGAAATGCTTTATGTGTCACCATGAGAGGTAAATGGAGTTTTTGGAGAGATGAAGACTTAAAGAAAAAAATAAAAATAAAATACATAGTAGCAAAAGCTGAAAAAGATGGAATCTTTTCCAATGCTTACTGTTATGGCAAAGTACTCTGTATTAATTGAAAAAGAAAATATTAAGGTATTTCTACAAGACTGACAGTCCCTTAAAATGATAGGTAAATACAGTATGAAATTAGAATTCCTTTTTCACTCCTGTACTTCATGTAAAACTGAGCTGAGTGTTTTAATTTGCATGTTTTCAGGTAGTCAAGAAGCACAGGACCAAATATATACTACACAAATGTGAGTCTGGAATGACTGGCTTGATATGATTACTGACTAATTACTGATTAAACCTCTATGTCATTTTAAATAATATTTACTGTATAAAATTGAGGTATGTTTCTAGTTTTCAACACGGGTGCAATCACTGGGAAAAACATAATGAATACACGTGTCTTTAGCCTACCTGCCATCTCTTCAGCGTGTTTGAGGTTTATACTTTCAGACACTGCTCAGTAGATTTGTTCTGATAAAATCAATGAAATGAAAATACTTTTTAAATTGTTTTTCTTTGTTTGTTTTTTTGGGGTTGTTTGTTTGTTTGATTGCTTGTTTCCCTGGGGAAGGTAATAAGAGAGGGATATATGAGATATTTCACATGTATACAATACTTCAGACTCCAGAGAAAGACAAAAGAAATGGTAAGGCCCTGTAGTCATATCAATATTCTTAGCAGAGTATGGTTACTTATTCAAGTGATCAGAGTTCTATTGTGCTGTATATACTGAGTTCCAAAACAAAAGAACAACAGAGAAAACTTCATTAAAGTTTAGGATCTAAATATATAATGAAGGTAGAGAAGTCATCTTTATCTCCATTTTATTGACAAGCATAGGTTAGTGAGCAGCAAGATTGCAGCTACAAGTATGTCTTGAACCCAGAGCTTCTGAACTACTATCATCTGGTGTCTTATCTAAAAGAAAACACTTCATATTTTCAATTTGTCGTGAAAGATTCTATGGACTTCCTGTAAAAGACCAGAAGCTAAGACTTATCCTTGTTCACTAAGTGTTCAAACCATTTAAGTATCTAAGTATCAGCTGGTTTCCACATACATGCTGATTACAGAGTTATTGCTTCTTGGCTAGTTAACAAAGGATGATCTTGCAAATGGTCCCTGGCTGCTCTCCCTGGAAGTTGTGTGCATGTGTGTTTGTTCTCCATGTCCTTAGACAGCAACAAAGCAATTCTATTGCAGTGGGAACTAGTACAGAAGCCATTAAGCACCAATACAAGGATCTACTCAGATGGCTAAATTTACTATTAACAGCACAGCAGAGATTGAAGCAGCCCCAACAGTAATTCTAGATGGCAAACAGCACCAGAGGTAGCATAACTACCACAGTTGTAAAAATGATGAGCAAGGGATGGGAGTGACAATAGGGGATATCATTACAGTGGCTTGATCAGATGAGACCGAAGATGTAATGACATAATTTCTTTGTTACCACAGATGGCATTGAAGACAGGTGTCTTTCCACCCCATTTTTGTCTTCTCTTTTCTTCTCTATGATGTTAAAGGAAACAGCTAGTAGCCGAGCTCTGGAAGCAGAGATTAGATTCTACTGGGACAGTCTCTTAATTTCATTTTTTGTGTTAATTATAAAAGGAAGCCCTTATTACATCCTTCTTCTCCAGGGAGAGAAGACTCACTTATGTTTCTCACGTGAAAGGTGAATTCTTCCAGTGAAGACACCTTGGTTTGTAACTGCTGGTACAAAATCGAACAATTACCTTTTCAAAGTCTATTACAACATGTCATTCACAATAGTGTATCTTACATGTAACAAGAAGACACTGGGATGGTAGTGCATGGGACTTGTAGAAATATCTATAATGGAAATAGAAAACCTAGAAACGATCAGTGAAGAGTTCTGATCAGTATGTGATTGTCACATCATGATGAAATACTTCCCATTCAAATTATCTTGGGTTCATATGAGATTTCTTTTTAAAACATTAAGGCTCAGTAATTGTGTATATAAGAATTTTAAAGAGCTGGCTGAGGAGCTACCCAAACCATTAGAGTAGATTTAATCCAATCTTTAAAATTTCAGGATGTGCCAGGAGCATAATGGAAAGAATGTATAGCAACAAACTTAAGGAATAATACATAAGATAATCCAAGCAATTACAAGTTTAATTTAGGTTTAAAGTAAAATGACGGACCATATGAGACTGAAGCCTGAATTAACAATGACTTAAAGTAATGTATTAATGCCAGTGAATATGCACAGGTTGGAAATAAATCTTTTCAAACCAACTCATGTCAATGCTTTGACGAGAGGACTGATTCGATTCAATAAAGTAATAATGTTGAGTAAGAATGTATCTTCTTTAAAAAAGTTGATTTGTGTACAAGAATAAAAAAAATAAACACCTATTGTTTTTCAAATCACATTGAATTATTATGTAAATGGTTGATAACTATGTCTCTCAATGTAATTGCAAATTGGGAATTAATACTAATAAGGTGTGTTCTGACTGGAGTCTCCTTGGGATTGATTTTTGGCTCTACCCTAGTAAACATTTTATCAACAACGTGGAAGAAAACATAAAATCATTACCAGTAAAGCTTAGAGTTGATACAAAAGCTGAAGAAATGATAAATAATGAAAAATACAGGCTACTAATACACAGTGCTCTCTGTCTTCAATAATCTAGGAAGAGGATGCTATTAGACTCAGATATATGAACAAGTTATTCTGGCATCACATGTAACAAGTCAGCTGATTCATGGTAACTATCCATGGGGGTAGACTACCCTGCGGAAAATCAAGACTGTTGGAATTACTTTAGCTTGGTGAAAAGACAGCTAAGCAAACTCATCTTATCTTATGTTTAACCCAGATTTATTGTACACAATGGAACGGAGAGTAGAGACCATCTGACATGGAATAATAGAGTTTGTGTCGAAGCCTGGTGTGTATTTTCAGTGTGGCTAATAGCAAGTAATATATTTAGAAGCAAAATATGTTTGTCACATTTACAAACTGGGGAGATACCATGGTAAAAATATAAAAATAATAATAATACTACAGAGGTAATCTAGTGGACAAGAGAAAAGGAAAATCTAGTGGAAATTTAAAGCAGACATGTTTATGTTTTCATAGCAAGAATAATTAACTATTAGAATAACAAGATTTACACTGGATTCCTCATTGCTGGATTTTTAATGTTTTTAAAATCAAGACGCTTTTTCTCTAGATTATTCTCTACAAAACACTTCTATTGACTTGAAGCAGGAATTAAAAATCATATGTCCTGTGATATGACAGAGTCTAAACTAAATCAACCCAGTGATATCTTCTAACTTCTAAATCTAGGACTCCTATAAAAGTTCACTAGTTATTTGTCTGCCACAAAGTAGTTGAGGAAAAGCAGGTAACTAATAAGAAAAGACAGTATCTGTGTTCTCTGATAGAAGTCAAAAGCATTATAGTGGTGACAAGGGACAATGTAAAGATTTATTTGCCATTCCAATTAAGTGAAGATGAAAGTAAATGACAGACAGAACTGTTTTAAAATAACTTGTGATTTCATCTCTAGAAAAAGACAGGCTTCATTCTAGGATATTTAATTTATTATATGACCTCATGAAAGATAAAAATTTTTCTTTTATAGAAATTTATTGATAATAAGGGTGTAAATCATAATTCCATCTGAGAAAACAGAAAGCTTATAGCTTTGTCATGGAATTAAAGTCCATTTTTGTTCAGGAAAGAAGTGAAACTAAGAGTGTATCAATATTATTGTGTAATTATCATTACTTCTACATATATTGATTTTATATTGCAACAGCAGAAGCATTTTACTTAGAAAAAATTGAAGAATGAATGAAGGTTTTACTTTTAGGCTTAGAAGTAAGGACAACTCTGAAAATATAGTTTAAACAACAACTGTTTAATCATACTGATGTACAGACTTCTAATGTGGTGGGTTCAAAGGGTTTTTTTGGCTTATAATATTTCCATTAAATTAAGAAATGCTTGTAGAAAAAGAGATCCTTTTCACTTCAGTATTACTATTGAATTGTCATGTTTCTTGTCAGTGTTCTTGGCTTCCTCTGTAATGGATGGAGAAACAAAGACATCTCTTATGTCTCACTTGTAACCTTCAGGTGAGATTAATCATCTTTTAAATACAGTTAGCTTTGTTTTCTGAATAGTTAGTTTACAAGATTAACTAGAGGAAAATGCTTAGCTTAACTGTCTTTAAAAATAAAAATAATAAAAACCAAAACAAACAAAAAAATCCCCATCCGAAACCAAAACCAAAACAAACAAACAACCAAGACAAAACCAAACCAAACCAAAAAACAAAGAAAACCAAAATAATTTAAAAATACTTGGCTTTCTTTGTACTGACAGATTGTAATTATTCTGTCTGTTTAATAGCTAAGTGTAAAAGAAGTTTTCACGTCATTGAGGCCTCCAGGTCAATGATAGTGGTCTCAGTGCATCATTCCTTATGCAACTATATCCAATAGTCTTTGGTTGAAGCAGGAGCTACATAAAATTTTTATACCTTTTATAAGTGAAAGACAGCTAATGGCATGAAAATAGCCTTCAAGATGGACAGATACATGATCACTTGGCACTTCATAGAGCATTGAAACAAAGTAACAGAAGAAAAAAAATTGAAGTGCTCGGAGAATTTCACACTAACTTCTGTAAATTTCTTATTTTTCCAGTGGAGATTGGTGATTTCACCTGCGTTCTATGGAAATAAAAAAAAATCTTCTTTATTTCTTCCAAAGAGTATTACATTTTTGTGGTTTTATAAAATATATTTGACTTAATTTATTTTTTTTCTTGCAAAATAAATTAGAAATAATCTGTAAATGTTAAAGAATACTTAAAATGTTTCTTTTTATTTTTATTTTTTTGGGTTTTTTTTTTTTTTTTTTTTTTTTTTTTTGGGTTTTTTTTTTTTTTTTTTTTTTTTCCCCCACAGGTAGAATAAAATATTTCTGTACCAACACAAACAAAATGTCCAACAGCTCTGTGACAAGATGTCACAAATCAACTTCCAGAGCAAGGTGAACCTATTAAACTTACGGTCTTTGGCTTTGAAGCAACAGTCATCATCATTAATTGTTATTATTGCACTCCCTGACATTTTAAAGGAAAAAAAAAAAGGCACAAAGGATTCCCTAGAGAAATAGACGGTCACCTTAAGAGAAGGCAGATGCTTTCAATTCTGTTAATTAAATTTTTTTTTAAATAACAGTAAGGTGCAAGATCCGCAAGCAATTCCAATGTCCACTTTCTATCTCCTGTAAGTCCTGTTGTTTCTTACCTTATACATAAATTATAACATCTCTGGGACAGTATAGATTTTTTTCTTTCTTTCTTTTTTTTAATTTGTACAGAACAAGTAATTTGTCTTTGACTAGGACTACTAGACTGAACCACAGAAGAAGAGTAAACTGCAAAGAAGATTCAAGACAAAATTTTTCCACAGTTCCAGAATCTGATTGTTTTGAAATACTGTTCGGCTAAAGTAGTTTGGCACTTTCAGGACACTTTTCCCTAGATAATTCCAAGTGTCTTACATATAAAACTAGACAATCCAAAAATCCATTTGTGTATTTCAGCCAAGGTAATGATGATGTTCAGAACTTAGTAATGTAAAAAAAAATAATTGAAGCATAAGGTGTTAATTTCTCTTAGGTTTAAGAACCTCAAAGTATTTAGTCTAAAAGTCCTATATGTAACCTGAATTTGTCATCTGTACTTCCTACCTTAACTGACAAAGGAAGCCAGTACCTCCAGAGACATGTCACCTCCTCCTACAGTACCTTCCTAGGCAAAGTAATGTGAATCACACCCTGAAGCGTACTCTTCACCCCTGTTGACTATAGATGACTTCATAAACATGGACTAAATTTTTAATTTTGTTAGTCTAAGATTTAGGGGAATTGGATTTCCTTTTCAATTTTACCTTTAAATATATTGTTCCTGGCTACTAATTTCTGAAAATTCTGTAATATTATTCAACCAAACCATAAAACATTGTCATTTTTGAAGCAGAAATATTTTCTGCATGTGTGTTTATCAAATTCTTTTCTTAAATGCCCAAGTTACTATGTTACTAAATGGTTTTGCCCACAGATTAGAGATCATCCACAGCTAAAACTCACACCTTTTTAGGTTTTCAGATAGTTATATATGAAAACCTATCATCTTCAGCTTAGTTCACTATCATTGAAGAGAGGAAAAGTCTACAAAGATGATCAGAGGGATGGAACACCTCTCCTGTGAGGACAGGCTGAGGGTGTTGGAATTGTTCATCCTGGAGAAGAGAAGCCTCCGGGGAGACATTGTTGCAGCCTACACTGGTAGAGGGCCTACAAGAAAGCTGGGGAGGGGCTTTTTACAAAGGCCTGTAGTGACAGGACAAGGGGTAAGGGTTTGAAACTGGAAGAGGGTGGGTTTTGATTGGAAATAGGAAGAAAATTCTCCACTGTTAAGGTGGTGAGACACTGAAATTGGTTGCCCAGGGAAGTTGCAGATGCTCCATCCCAGAATATGTTCTAATCCAGGTTGGATGGGGCTTTGAGGAACTTGCTCTAGTGGGAGGTGTCCCTGCCATGGTAGGGGTGTTGGAACTAGAGGAACTCCAAGGTCCCTTCCAAACCAAACCATTCTGTGATTGAATGAAGGCAGCAGAAAGAGGCACTTCAGAGAGTTAATCTTTTCTGAAACATTTTATCAAAGGCATTTTGTAACAAGTTGTGTTAAATTTCCAGTTAACCGTACCCTTAAGATCGTACCTTTTTACACATTTCAAAAGCTTATGTAGAGTATAACACAATGAGAAACTACCAATATTTTCTTGCCTACTACTTGTGTTGTTGAAAAGAAATATATTAGGAAGTAACATGTTTCTTTTTCTTGTTATTTTCCTTATAGCTCACGGACTTTTCAAAGTTTAAAACTTCAGAGTATAAACACTGACAAAACATTATTTTTAAATCATTGATGTGATTTCCTGCATTGATTGATCTCCTCTTACCATAAGAGAGAGAAAAGACTCATTAGACCATCCAGTTCTTCTTAATACTGCATCAAGATTGATTGATCCTTGCATTGCATTGCTCCGGCATTTGTCATGATGAAGCACACCCAGTTGTGAAACTTGCCATGGCCAGCATATCACAATCATAATGATATATTACATATACTCCAGCAACTCTTTAGAGCACCAGATTTTCACTTAGTAAAAGAAAAGCAATCCCAGGATGCTTCTAACCCATCTGGACTTGGTTAGAAAGTCCATCACATACTTCTTTTTGGAAACTAAAATGCAGACCAAGCAGGAAGAAGGTGAAATGTTGTGTGCTGATGTCACCTTGCTATGGAATCGTACCATCCTGACACACTCCTGACTCTTCCACTTTAGCTTTAGGCATGATTATTTTGAAGATGTTAGAGCAATGTTGTCACAAACTGGGGACATGCCAGATAAAACCTGCAATACCCAAATACAAAAATGGGCTAAAACCCTATTGACTGAATGACAGTAGCACTTATGCAATCATCCTTTTATTTTTCATGAACCTCAGAAAAGCAAATCATTTATAACTTTGTGGCAAAGTATCCCTTAAAAAAATAAAGGTTATCTTTCCTGTTTCTATTCTTTTTATGTTGTTTTCCATGAGCCACTATAGGCATTATATTATTTCATCTTTCTTTCTTTCTTAAAAAAAAAAGAAAAAAGAAAAAACATATAATTTCCTAGTAAAGATATGTTACAGGATTTTTCCACTCTCTTGAGGAGTCAAAAGTCTGTGAGGAATTTATGTGCATTTGTACTTCCTCTGTTTATGTTTCCTGTATGAATCTACATGCATCTACATATTCTGGTAAAATCCAAAGTCTGCTCCTCTCCAGACCATATCAGGTCTGTCATATAGCAACAAATTCTTTCTGCCATTTCAAAGATCCCAGTCTGAATTTTTTACTTCCTTTCTGTGTCTGTACACGTGTATGTATAAGTGGTGAGACACTGAGCAGGATATCATGTAACTGGGATACTCTGGACCCTGTACTGGAATGAAAGACTACTCATTGAATATACTGATCTCAGCGTGTTGTCTCTTACTACTATTTTTTCTTTCACAAAAAGATTACATGACAACTATATCCTAATAAAATAATTTTACTGAGAGGAAAGCAATTAAGCAACAAAATTCAGACTCACATCCAACCTTGGGCCCCTTTTTGAATCTGCATATAGAGTTAAATGTGTGTGTGTGTGTGTGTACAGGTCTCTGTAGGAAATGGAGATCCAGTCTTGCACAATTCCGAAGTTTCAATCCTGGAAAGTACTGAAGTTGTGGAAGGTACTTACATCCTTTTCCCTTCACCTGCCAGGTCTAAATTCTGTAACCAGGATATTAAATTCTGATGCCAGTAATGGAGAGCCCTATTTCCAAAGATTTCTGATGGTGTAGGACTCCTCTTTGTTTGGGTTGACAGTTTCTTAGCAACAGCTATTAGAGAGCAGCTGCAGACCCAATCAGATGGTGAACTTGGACAATCTCTTTTGTACACGTCTTGAAGAAAAATCCCTTGTTCAAGAATATAAAACATATTGACAATTATACACTAGCCCCGAATATAACTTTTCCCTGCAGTTCTACAGGCAGGTTAGCTGCACTGAGCAGTCATCCTGCACACGTGGAAAAATCAATTTCATAAGAGATATATCTTCATGTGTCACAATTCACTGTATGATAGTGGCCTTTTATGTCTATTTAGCTTACAGCAAATTTAAAACTATAACTTTTAATTCCTGGTGATATTAACAGTAAAATAACTCAACAATTAAACAAATTTCTCCCTCTCTCTCTCTCTCTCTCTCTCTTTCTTCGCTGACTGACCATAATAATCTTCCAGGAATGACCTTGAGAGATTGGACATTCTTCTTGGTTTAAGTGCCATTAGCAATATTTTTTGCAGAAAGCAAGCCACTTAGGTGGTTGGCAAAAAAAGTGCCGATAAAAATCTACTCTTGGCTACTCAGTAAATTGCATTGCACTATCTGCTTGCCTGCTGAGGGTGAAGAACATTGTATATTAAAAGATTTTCATTGTGTAATAATGTGAACACCAGCAGCAGTAATTATAAAATCAATAATTCGTAATAAATATGTCCTCCTTATATAATTACTAAATGATTGCAAAACCAATATTATGCACTAGTTAGAATGGAAAAGGTTGCTGCTAAAGACTTTCTATATTACACATTATTGTTCAACTCTTAAACACCCTTGGTCAAATGAAGCATAGCTTCAGCCTCATCAAAATTAAGCTAAATGATATTTCAGTTTGATCTCCTTAAAAAGTATTTGATTCATGGAAAAAATAATTACCAGATTAAAATGCAACAAAAAATGATTTAAATGCACAGTGTTAAATAGCATTTATTGTGAACTGGGAAACAAAAGGAAGATAGTTTCTGTCCTATAAGATGGTAAAGATTTAGATTTTTATTATTATTTCTTTCTTTTCTGACTTGACTTTCTTTCTGAGTGTTTTGATTTCCCAGGAACCAAAAAGAAACCTCAGGATCTCATCATTTGTATC
Source organism: Todiramphus chloris collaris (assembly GCA_025345505.1). NCBI lineage: Eukaryota > Metazoa > Chordata > Aves > Coraciiformes > Alcedinidae > Todiramphus > Todiramphus chloris. The sequence continues at coordinate 4,276,280 of JANVCC010010235.1, forward strand.
TGTCTTCACATTTTTCACAGGTTTTCTTTTTGCCTCAAGTGGTAATTTCTGCAGCTGAGATAACAAGGAAACCGGGCTTTTTGTGAGTTTCCCATTTGTCAGGGTACTGAAATTCAGCAAGATGGCCAAATGTTTTATTATTTTAGTTGTATAAATTGCTCCTAGGACTATCAGAAGAGTCTACAATTAACATAAATATAAATGCAAAGGAAACAAGCCCAAATGTCAATTTCAAGGCACTTTTGGGTGATACAGCTGCCCTACTCATCATAATTCCACCATAAAGAAATAAATTCTATGTAAACAAAGGCATAGTATTTCAAAGAACAGCACCTATTATGACAAAAATTATATATGTACATGAGCCCCTGATGGACCTCAACAGGATACGCCCATGAGTGCTGAGGGTACTGGCTGATGTTGTTGCTAAGCCATTCTCCAACAGCTAAGGAAATTACAGGCCAGTCAGCCTCTCCTCCATCCGTGGAAAGGTGATGTAACGGCTCATTCTGGAGGCCATATATAAGTATGTGGAGGAAAAGAACATTATCAAGAGTAGTCAACATGGATTCACAAAGGAGAAATCAGGCTTAACTAATCTGATAGCCTTCTATGATTGTGTGACTAGTGGGTAGATAAGGGAACAGTACTGGGCATTGTCTACCTCAGCTCCAGCAGGGCCTTGGATGCTGTCTCCCATAACATCCTCATTGATAAGCTCGGGAAGTGTGGGTTAGATGATACACCAGAAGCCTGTGCTGCCATTTAGTGGGATCTGGACAGACTGTTCAGTTGGTCAGAGGGGAACCTAAAATGACGTTCAACAGTGGCAAGTATAGAGTCCTGTACCTTGGGAGGAATAAGCCTATGCATCAGTACAGGTGAGTGGTTGATCTCCTGGTAGGCAGTTCTGCAGAGGACCTCAGAGTCCAGGTAGACAAATTAACCATGAGCCAGAAATGTGCTCTTGTAGCCAAGAAGGCCAAAGACATCATGGGGTACATTAAGAAGAGTGTGACCAGTATGTTGAGGGAGTTTCTCCTTCCTCTCTACTCTGACCTAGTGAGGCAATATCTGCTGTGCCGTGTCCAGTTGCGGGCTCCCCAGCTCACAAGAGACAAGGAACTACTGGAGGGAGTCCAGTGGAGGACTATAAAGATGATGAGGGGATTGGAGGGCATCTGACTTAAGAGGAAAGGCTGAGAGACCTGGCACTGTTTAGTCTGGAGAAAACTGAGAAGGGATATTATCAATGCTTGTCAGCATCTAAAGGGCAGGTATCAAGAGGATGGGGCCAGTCTCTTTTCAGTGGTACCCAGTGACAGCACAATGGGCAATAGGCAATGCGCACAAACTATATAATGGGAAATTGTATGTGAATATGAGGAATAACTCAGCCTGGAACAGACTGCCCAGAAAGAGTGTGTAGTCTCCTTTTCTAGAGACTTTCAAAATCTGCCTGGATACAATCCTGTGCAATCTGTTCTCAGTGACCCTGTTTTAGCAGTGGGGTTAGATGAGATGATCCCCAGAGGTCCCTTCCAAGCCCTACTATTCTGTGGTTCTGAGATTCTGTGATATTCATATACCCAATCTCAGAGGGCATACACAAGTTATTAGACTCCAAATACTTCCTTCCTTCTGTTCTGTGAAAAAACACACCTATTTTTCTCCTCTTATATCTGCATAGAATGGTTTGGGTTGGAAGGGAACTTATATAACCTCTAATTTCACCCAACTTGCCATGGATAAAAATACCTTCCACTAAGTCATGTTACACAAAGCCCTATCGAACTTGGCCTTGTACACTTCTAGGGAAGGGTGTGTTCATACTTTTCTGAACCCTGAAGAAAGTTTCAGCTGACCACCTATGGATCTCTACAGTGTAGAGTTCTGTGTTTGAGATAATCATCCTGTTCTAGTACAGTAGTAATAATTCAGAAAATGCAGTCAGTGAGAAAAATAGGTCCTTTTAGTGAAAGGTCTTATCCTAAATAGAATATCCATGAAGGGTCAGATGAATTGAATCATAAAATTCTTTATTTCTCCTCATAGAGGAGTTTAGGGTGCCTAATTCAGGTGTAGATGTGTGCATTGTCAATGAATTCTACCTCTTACATTTATGTGGAGGACGTCTTTTCCACAATGCAATCGTAACTAGTTGTATAACATACTCTGTTTTCTTTGTCCACTGCCTCCCAGTATGAGTAAGCACTGAGTTTGCTGGTTGTTTTGACATGAGCTGTTCCCTTCCAACTCCTCCAAATGATATTCACCTATCTTTAACAAAGATCTTTTTTTGACTTTATGTGGAAACTCATGATAAAAATACCTTTTTGGCAAGTCAGCTCCATCTGCAAATATAAAAACCTTGCATTGTTTCTGAGCCTATAATAGATAATTACATACAATGAAAAGCATTAAATGTGAGTTAAAATAGGACAGTAACTGGTAATAAAAGCAGTATTCCTGCTTGAACACAAGCTACAAAAATAAATAGGAAGAAATAATGCTGTCAGGTTTCTCCCTCTTCTCTCTCCTTCTCTGTCTTTTCTTCTTCTCTTCTCTTCTCTTCTCTTCTCTTCTCTTCTCTTCTCTTCTCTTCTCTTCTCTTCTCTTCTCTTCTCTTCTCTTCCTTCTTTCTCTTTTCCTTTCACTTCTCATTGTCTCTAGCTAGTCTAGGAATGTCTCATATCAAGGAAATAACAAGGGGATAAGATTAAATAACAAAAAAAACCAAACAAACTTCCTTGTTGGCCAACCAAGAAACTGTTTTAACAAGAATGCTTTCACAATAGGACTTTGGCTATCTATTTGGGAGGTTTGGGAAATCATAGTGATTACTGTAGGTGTCAGCCACTAAGGAAGTTTGTTTCTATATTAGGTCTCTCTGCTAGGATAGGTGTTACACTTCCACTTTGCATTTGGGGCATGGAGATTTGAAAAGATAAAGAAATTTAATCAGACTTGATATTACATATGCCTATGTTAGGCACTGCGATTAATTTGAAGTCCAGGTTCAAGAAAACTCTGAGATTCAGAGTATGTTTTATGTGTATATGGCAGACCCTGGCTTCCTGCATTATCAACTGAGTCAAATAGTCACAACCAAGTCAACCATGAACTCTGTGCAGAGTAACCTGCAGAAGGCTAATAAGGCATTTGTAGCAACACAGCATTAAACCAAGCTCTCTGGTTTTGTCACCTTCCATTCTTCAAGGGAATCAAGGTGAAATAAGGGCTATGATCTGTGCTGTGGTTAATTTGTGTCTTGTGAGTATACCTTGTGGGGATTCAGGTATTAACCGATCACTTACTTCTCTCACAGGTTTTTGAAGTGTTAAATAATATAGAGAGTAATGTTTCTTTTAAGAGTTGATCTGACATGAATCCAACATTCCAAGGGGAAATTGGATTCAAGGGATTTAAAATTGAACTTCTTTGGAATCTACAGTAATTATTAATGTCTAAGTCTCAAGGCCATCTGTAACATCAATATAAAAAATATGCAGTTCTTGTCTGCTAAGATTTTTACATTACTTCTGTCTCTGGGGTAATTAGATAATTTCCACACTAAAGATATGTACGATAACTTCTTGTGAATACAATTCAACATTTGTTTATAATATGACTTTTTCTAAGTACTTCACAACATGAACACCTTTGTGTGGTGGGACAATAGTGTAATTTTCTTGTGTCAGAATGGAAAATGTATGTGGGTATGCCTAACTGTCTAAATGAAGAAAAAAGCAAAGTGGTGTAAAAAGACATAGGTTTTACCAAGGCAAGAGTGTCCTGAATCATGTCTGCTCATGGCCAGCAGTAAATTTTTAGGTAGAACTCTCTCTGGAAGATAGACTCTTAAGATACATCTGGAGTGACAAATGCTTGAAGTTCTTATCATTAGTTAAGGTTAGTTCAACAGCTTCATTCAAGACTTGAGTGGAGGACTTTTTTCACTTGAGCTTCTGCATCAGGTTACACAAAATCTTGTCAAGAGAACATTCTGTGAAATTAGCCAAGAAAAGTCATCTTATATCACACAGACAACCATGGAGGAGGCTAAAGGCCTCTACGAAATTTATGGCAAAGATTGTGCTGTAAAACTACAGTATGAAGGTGAAAGAGTTATATTTGAGTGAAAGCACAGGTTGATTAGGTTGGCTTAAGTGAATTTACCTCCCTATTCCATTAGCTCCAGTCACTATAGCATAGTTTGTCAAGGATTTATGAACATACAGAGCATCATCAAAGAAGGCTTATGATCTCTGTGCCACATCCGTGTGCCACTGAGTCAATGTGTGCATATGCAGTATGTCTGACATATTCAGAATGTGTCTGATTTATTGTATGTTCTTTCATATTTTCTTCTGGAATTTCTCCATGATTCAAATCAAGCCTCTATTTACCCTTACAGATGTGTACCTCCATATTTTAGAACAACTAAAAGGTATGGGGTCTAAGCAGAAAAGGCTAGGTGTCCCATGTCTCACCCGGGAATTAAGACAACATAATCAAAATTGTCCCTCTGGATAAAAAATGATAATATTCTATGTAGAAAAAATATAATTTTTTCCTTTCTATTTTTCCTTGTATTGATTATGTTTAAACAGGAAAAAAATGGCATTTTGACAGCAATTGTATATTGATATTTTCATCAAAGACAGTAGACACAAAGAAACCGTGCAGTTTATGCTGTAGGATTATAAAGTGTGGTCCCACAGTATACAGGGGAAAAAATATATAGAGAATTGCATTTGATGAGAAATAACTATAGAAATATGAACATATAAAACCACATACTGTAGTAATATCTACTCCAGAAAGGGAAGAATGATTAAATCTAAAATATTTCCACTCGTCTTAAGTTCACAGGTTTTAAGGCTAGAAAAGTAGCTCTATGATCCCTTCATAATGAAGAATAGAGCAGTGCAACCTCTGCATATCACCAGCTATAGGTTTCATGCCGTGATATCTGTCAGCCATTGTTCTTCAGATAATGTGAGTGACACACAAAGTTTACTGGTAGTAATAGATTCACTGTTCCAGCTATATCAAAGGAATATGCAGCTGGATTTGGATGGAAGTGTTTTACAGATTTGGGCACTTATAGAAAATAACTTTGGAAAAAGTGATATAATAGAGAAAGAAGAATATTCTTGCATACAGATATAATGGCATTTAGTGAAAACACAAAATTATAAGAGAGTAATAATGGAGTAAAAATGTGATTTGATAAGCAGGTTAAATGTTACATTAACTGATTGTGTGTTTTTGTGTAATTATTATTAGTATTATTATTTGTGTGGTTTGACTATGAGACAGAAAGAAGACAGAAATACAAGAGACCCCCTTCTAATTCTGTTATTGCTTGAGAGCTAGCACAGCTTAGCAAGTGGGATGTTCAGGCTCTGTGTGAGGTGAACATGGTTTCTCCTCAAGAGGAATGGGAAGACAGGTCAGGAGTCAAACAGTGCATGACCCTTGATTCCACTTGACATTAAACAGGAGAGTTGAACTCCCCTGCAGCTTACTGTACCCTGTACTATATCTGTTCCTTTTTTTGAATAGCAGTCCTGGAGGGATTTTAGCAGAGATGGAGCAAATTTGAATTTCGTCTGATCTTCCCAGTACAGCCAGTAGTTTAAAATCTAATTATGAATTAGACTGACCCAGAGCAATGTTTTCAGAAGCATCTAGGCAGTTTAAGAGAAAAAAAAATCTCAATTTGAAAAACAACATAAGTATATAGCAACCTAAATCCCTTAAGATATCACCTTTGAAAAATGGGACTTAATTTAACTTTGGCCAACTCAGTGCATCTGATTTCACCTTGAAGTTATCTCAATTCCAGTATTTGTACTTACTGTAGGAAACATATTTTGAAATGGATCAAAAGACTAATTTTCTCTGTCCTCTTTTTTTCTCTAATTTTTCATTCTTCTTTTACATTTTATGCTTTTTAAATATTATTCTAAAAAAAGAGTGAAACTTTACACAGTTCTTGTCCAGTATATCAGTGATATTTTTTAGTTCTTCACCCCTAATTGAATTTAGCCTAAAGTGTTTTTTTTTTTTGGTTAAGAATACTCATCTTGATAAACTCCCAGGAACCTCCTCCTTGGAGAGCTTTGTAAAATCTAATTTTATTAAAACTTAGGATACGAAAACCTTGTTTGCATAATTATCTACATTAAATATTTCACCTTTTTCTTTGGAGACCTCATTTGTAATCACTCTGTTTTTTCCACCTTTACTTTTCAGACTATAGTTTGAAATAAATTCTGTAGGGTAATAAAGTTTAGCTACATTGCAGAACTGGACTTCACTTGTTGGGGTCTTTGCTGCAGATTAGTAGGAATTGTGATAGATGTATTATTTTGTCTTGCAGTGCTGTGAAATGCAGTAGGTTAAGTGATAACTAATGAAAAATGTTTGTCAGAGGAGGATATCTTCATTCATAGAGAAAAAAAATGAGATGCTGATTCACAAGGTAGACATTTTTTTCTTTTGAACTAGCAATGAAATATCATTAACATTGTTGTGAAGAAGAAGAGCTATGTTACAGATAAATTTGTTTTCCTAAACCTTTAAGAGATTTTCAAGTACCTGTTTTACTCTCTGGTGAGGAGAATCCTTATACTTGAAATCTAAGGATCACTATTCCTGAAGATGAGAAGGTAATATCTAATGACAAATATTTTTCTGCAGGATTGGAAAAGATATAAAATATGCTGTACAAGTAATTAAACACAATTTTTTTCCTAATTCATAATCAATAATCTATAACGTGTTTTATTTTCATGTATATATATTAATAATAGATAATATGAGTAGCTGTATCAATCTACCCTAGTTTTAATTCTCTAAACTTTGGTATCTATTCTAAACTTCTTGTCTACTTTTCCCCAATAGGAACAGGAATAATAGTAAGCTCTAAATAAGGCACTTATTTTAGCACTGATTTTAGTTTTTCCTGTATTGTTCTTTCATTCTACAACAGAAAAACACATTACAAGATTTGAGACAGACATGTAACATTTTTATTATTAAAGTAACGTGACGGATTCAAACTTAAAAAAAAATATTTTGTAAACAGTACAGCATTAATTATTCATATTCATAAAATAGTGAACAGCATTTATAGTTTTCTAAAAGACTAGAATCAATTAAGAAAGTTTTGGGGAAAAAAAAAACACACTCAAAAATATTTCTAGAATCTGTATTCTACCAACTACATGGTTTATTATTCATGAAAGGCTGGTTGTAATCATGAGAGTCTTAATTACTAATCACTAATTATTAACTTTTTGTTATTGACCTATAAAGCTGATTCAAAGTCCGCTTTGAAATTACTTCACTGTTAAAAACACTGTTCTTATTTTCTTCCAAATTAGGATCAAGCAAATGAAATAAATAAAATAAAAAACCTTACAAAAACACTTAAATTAGTTTCTGACACCTTAGAAGATAGTAAAGTTGAGTAAAATGAGGGACAGAAAGTGTTTGACAGCTTTAATTGCAGAAGGTTATACATTCAAACAATGACACAAGATCAAAATCCATCTGTGACCCTCAGATCCTCCTTCCATCTACTGTCAAGACCTACTTCAGCAGTGTGCTGAAACTTCCTGAGATGTAATATAGTATTGTCACAGATAACTACAGACCTCAGTTATTTACTTGCAACTGATCTAGGTGTTTGGATGCTCAGGCATAAATAAAGGATATATAGGAAGTCTATGTATCTATATAGGTAACTTGGCAGCTGCTCATAAGGGTATTTTTAGCCTCACTGTTCTTTAATCATAAGCAGACCATGTAGAAAGTAATAAATCTCTATGTTCTCCACCTATGAACAGAATCAATGGGCAAACTGCTAGTTTAGGCTGACTTTCAATGATTATTGTCACCTTTTCCCAAAGTTTTTGAATTAGTCTGTTTAATATATCATTCTAATGTCAGATTGCCCAAATTTTTGAGTCTACAAACCCATAATTTGCTTTAGGCAGAATTATCTGCTCTTCAGCTCCCTACTCCCTCACTACTGCAGTGGGCTCCCAAGTCAGCCCCAACTAACTTTACATTTTCCAGCAAATTATCATATTAGAAACACATAAGTTTCCGGAATTCTATGATTCTATGATTCTTCAGGTTTATTACAAGGTGCTCAAAACACATTGGTCATAATCCTGAGCAACCTGCTTTAGCAGTGTTTGCACCAGGTTTTGACTGTAGTTTGAAGTATACTTTTCAACCTTGCTTTAAGCAGGAGTTTGGACCAGGCAATCCCCAGAGGTCCCATCCAATCTCAGACAGTGTGGTGTGATTCTTGGGCAACCTCAGCTGTGATTCTTGGGCAATTGAATACTGCTGCTAAACTCAAAAACATCTGGAGGCTTTAGACACTTAAATTTTGGTACTTGTGTGAACTATGTGTCTAAGTTTCTGTTATAGTCTACGACAATCCAGATAATACCATTAATGGAGACTGGAGAGGCACTTGTCTGCCCACATGTGTGTCACATCTGCCCACCTGTCAGATTTGAGATGATCTGTGCAGAACTTCCATGGAGGTACTTAGAGTTATCTGGTCAAATCTAGGTGGTTACAGAGCTAAGATAAATTTCACACTGTATTTTTTAGGAAGGATCACAATTTCCACTTTGCCTCATATTAAACACTCAAAAATAAGGGCACCAGAATGAAATGGACACTTCTAAAAACCTCATAATTTCTAAAAAAAATCAAAATAAAAGAAATTATGGCTTGTCCATTTTGAAAACCCTTCAGGCTCATTGAGATTTTTTTCATGGTTTTAATCACTAACAGAGAATCATCATCATCATCATCCTAAACATTATGTTCTATTTACATTAATTTAATATATGTGCCAAACTCATTTAAAAGTCCTGAATACAGGAGTTCTAATTTGAGTAATTAATAAAAAGTCAGAGATGATCAAAACAGATTCTCTATTCAGTATTTCAGTGAAATATAGAAAAAAAAAATTGTTAGAGAAATAGTAACCTTGTCATTCTGACCATTCAAAGATAGGTAAAAATGTACATACTAAGTTGCAATTCACTCCAAATGCATCTTTCTGACAACTTTCCATTAAATCAATTTTCTTTGGTCACTGAGATTATGAATATGACTCCCTAGAGTACTGGTTAGAACTCTTACCTGAATAAGGTCAGCTTTCCAACCTTTCTTCATAGGTATTTAATATATTTTATCCAATTACTATTAATTTAAAGACAACGGGATTTAGTGTTTTAAGTGGCTTCAGTACTTCAGAAACTGTCCTTATGAGGAAGGTTCTTTTACCTGTATGTAGAACTAATAGCACTAATATTCAAGTGCTAAATATAGCACTTAAGTGTTAAACCAAGACTCAGGAAAGAAAGCAAGAAAGGAAGAAAAGAAGAAGGGAAGAAAGAAAAGAAGAAAGAAAGGAAGAAAGGAAGAGAAAGGAGAAAAGAAAAGAAAAAAGAAAAGAAAGAAAGAAGGAAAAAAGAAAGAAAAGAAGAGAGGAGAGGAGAGGAAAGGAGAGGAGAGGAGAGGAAAGGAGAGAAGAGGAGAGGAGAGGAGAGGAGAGGAGAGGAGAGGAGAGGAGAGGAGAGGAGAGGAGAGGAGAGGAGAGGAGAGGAGAGGAGAGGAGAGGAGAGGAGAGGAGAGGAGAGGAGAGGAGAGGAGAGGAGAGGAGAG
>JANVCC010010235.1:4286090-4314381 GCA_025345505.1 Todiramphus chloris collaris
AAAAGAAAAGAAAAGAAAAGAAAAGAAAAGAAAAGAAAAGAAAAGAAAAGAAAAGAAAAGAAAAGAAAAGAAAAGAAAAGAAAAGAAAAGAAAAGAAAAAAGAAAAGAGAAAAGAGAAAAGAAGAGAAAGAGAAAGAGATATGTTTGGGGTATGAATTAAGCAACTGTCTCAACTGTCTTTTTGGTGATGAAAAGGTCTGATTCTGCTTTAATGTTAAGGGATCTAAATTGGGATTAGGCTTTATTAAAGGCAGTGACGATACATTTGATACCAAAAAACATGCCATTAAAATCCAGTTAAAACTTTTATTTGGGACCTTATGTTCTCTTTAATAACAAGAATACATTCCATTTGAAATTCTAAGGGAAAAAATTCTTAAAATAATTTATTTTATTCAATAGCATTACAAATAACAATTATATTAATCTACTGTTGTTGGTATGCACAGTTTGAATCATACGAAAAAAGGAAATGACAAAGAAAAGAAGCAGGAACTTTTTTTAGGTATGAAGTCTTAAACTGGTAAATTTCCTTTTCTTGCTTCAGCATATTATAATATCTTATTGGTAACTATACATAATATATTTACAATACTGGTCTTTCTGATGAATAACCCTGGAGATTTTTCATACGTAAATAGTCATAAGATATGATTGTGGCTATTGTTTTTAGTTCTTTCATTCTCATGTGGATTGTAAGTTGAGTGTATATGTGTGAGAGTGGCATTTTATATTGACTGAGACAAGTATAACAACCTCCAGTGGCTCAGCTGCCATCACAGTAATTCCACATCTCATTCAATTTGTGAAGAAATGTAACTGTGCTTTTGAAGTTTTGATATAATAGAAAGAGAATAGAAGGAGTATCTGAAAGATGTGGTTAAGATAATAAAACAGGGCATACATTTCAATAGAAAGGTTTACTGTTATCCATCTCTCCCATTGCTTGAGGGAATTTGTGGTAAATTTGGGGAAGATGAGGTGATGGTTGGTGTGATAAAATGTAGTGATGCAGATCTGAGATAATGATCAGAAAGATGGGGATCTTGTCTGTGGATTAGTGCTTCTGCAAGATTTTCTTCTTTAGTCAGCTTAAGGGTTCTTGAAAACTTTATGGTGCTTACTTTAAAATACAAACACATTGTGCAGAAGAGAAAAACTTTGTATTGCATGGATGTGTTCTGAGATGTTCTTTTTCTCTTTAAGTGTTTACAAAACAGAACAAAACAAACAAACAAACTAAAAAAGCAAAACTTTTGCAGCCAAAAAAGCTAATGAATACCAGTGTGAATCTGAGAAAGATAAGGTTACTTCCCAGCAAGACATCTCACCTGCCTTTTTCTAGACATCCATGTCTCACATAAGCAGAGAAAAAACCCTAAGTACAATTCTTCACTACCTTTTATAATTTGTAATTCATGTCCCCTCAGGAAGTCACTTGTCTAAGGCAACATTTTAGTGTATTTTGTATTCGTTTTGCTTCATGAGTTTTGTGAAATGTGTCTTTCAGAGAAAATAGCAAAATTAAATATACATACAGATTTTTATCAAAATAAACTGTGTAATAAAGTAAATGTAGAGATCAGAGAAATCTTGAAAAATTATATCTAATTTCTCAGAGATCTCTGTTCTTATTATATCTATTACAAAATTTACTAAGCATGCTACCTCAAAAGCTTTTAGCGAAGTGATCCCACTCTGCAAGGCACAAGTGCTAATGTCTCAAGGATAATAATAACAACAGTTTTTCATTGGGCTTTACCACTGAATATTAAAGGTCCCAGTTACCAACAGCTTTTCTCACTGTTGATACTCTGACTTATCTGCTTTCCTAAGTAGAGTGATACTTTACATCTGTTTTACTTTCATAAAAAGCAATGCAAGGGGGAGCTTAACAGAAAAAAAAAAAAACAAAAAACCACAACCAGTTATGCATATTCATGTGTGTCTATTTATTCACACATATGCATGAAACCTTATGTGTATATGATCTTACTACTTGTACAAGCTAAATTTGAACTAGATTTCCATCACTACACGTAGAACCTTTCTCCACATCTCACCGGTGTTCCTTAAGAGTAAGACAGGCAGGTTGTTTCTAACCGTGGAGACAACTCATCAGTTTACACTCACTCCTTAGCTGATGCTGCCAGCTATGGTGTGAAATATGTTCGGTAGAAAGTGGATCCAGATTAATGATTCATCTACATTAACAGACTCTGAGTAGAGTTTTCCCTTTTAACACATAGAGATCACTCCATGGCATCACTGACATGGCAGACACAATGACCTGTGAGATCAAGAAAGGCTCTCTGCAGATTTAGGTGTCATTAAAAGTTGTCAGTGTGATCATGATGTTGTGTGTCTAAAAGTAGTCTCTCTATTTTAACCATTTAAATACTTACTGTTTGATATTTAAACAAAGTATATCTTTTCATGCAACTTTTCTTCTCTATTAGGGATGAAAATGTTAACACTTTATTACAGGTGGAAATTCAGGGTTTGGACAAAGTGCTGATTAACACAGGATGCAAAACTAAGTGTGTTTTCAGGCACCTTTTATATCAAATAAAAAGCTTAAGCATATAACTAAAGTTTCTAAGCAAAACACATAGAATTTAAGCACTTATCTGATTGGATCTATGATAAACTTTTCCCATCTTTGGGATGCCAGCATACAAAAAAATATGGCAGGATAAACTAGAATGTAAACGTATAGCATATATGTTAATTTATAGATGCTACTGGGATAAATATTGTACTTAGACAGTAACTGCAAGGTGGTTCATCCCTGCCTCTACTGAGTGTGCTAACTTTCCTGTTACAGTGTTCCTTTTTTTTTTCTCTTTTTGTCTACACTTCTGTGTAGAGAAAAGCAGAGATATTTTGCACTAAAATTCTGATTATTAAATGCTATAGCTTGAGCAGAGAGAAAGAAAATGGAAAGGCATGTATCCTGTTGTTTGGTACATGCTTGAAGAAACGTGTGAGTCTCATTAAAGTGTGGAATTCAACATGTCTCCCACATCTTTGCAAAGTACTTGAACTACTAAGATGTTAATTTAAAGAAAAGATGACAACCATTAATCTGCTTGAAAAGAGAGGTGGTTTCCACTGCAGCACATAGATATCCCTATTACTGTAAATGCTTATTAAGCCTTTTTAAGATTGTCTTCTAGAATTAGATCCCTCAAGAGACTTGAGCAGAAGAAAGCCTAGTTGCTGCATTGTAATCAATATTAGGTATGAATTAGGCTGCTCATCCCTGCCAAACCTTAATACAGTTATAGGTACCTGGGGAACTTTAAACTAAAGAAGTCAGGTGGCAAAGGATTTTAAGCTCCTTGGACATTAGGGGTCAGCTAAGGATGACAGTTTAAGTGCTTACTGTACATTTTGTGTAAGTCCTAGATTAGATACTCAAGTCCTTATATCCCATTGGGTCCTAAGTCTTTGATGCATTGCACTAAGCTGAGGTGTTTAGCTGACATGCTTAGTCACTTAAGCTCCTGATAGAGGGAGAGTCAGGCCACCTGTAATCTGAATCACTCTTTAGAGTTCTCCATCTTTGTCAACTGACTGCAAGAGAAACCCAGGGAAAACAAGTTTTCAGATGTAGATATTCTTTAAGTATGACTTTAATACTTAAAGTTAAGTGAAAAGTGACAAAGCATCAGTAACACTGCTGAAAGTAACAGAGGAACTTTGTGATGAAGAGGAATTAAAAGTCAGCTCATGGAGTTCAAAACCCAGTGCCTTAACCTATGCTCACTCACTCGCTCGCTCTCTCTCTTTCTCTCTCTCTCTCTCTCTCTCTCTCTCACACACACACACACACACACACAGACACAGATTTTGTTGGTATGTACATGCTTTCATGCCTTTGCTTATAGAGAAAGAATATTTGGTGTCTTTGTTAAACTGACATACATATGAATGAAATTTAGGATAGCCTGTGAATGAAGAGTGGCAAAATGTATTCCACACACATGCAAAACTGTTGCTTAGAGTACAGTTTTTATCATTTGATCTGAGTTGTCAGGGCAGTGGAAAAAGGTGTTCTTTCAATTAAAAGTTAGGAAGTGTTGCTCTCTATTTGATCTGAAAGTCATCTGTTGTTGCCAGACCACTGCATTTGTAGCAGTAGCATTTCAGTGTGTGCAGTTCACTGAAATCTAGGCTGGCATTTTACATTATTAAGACTATATAAAAAGCCTTAGCAAATTGCCAAGACCCATTTCCCCTATCCTCCCATTTTAAGCATTACCTGGGCTTATATCACTGCTAATGTGAAACACTTGCTCACAGCAGCAAGTGGCAATTCTGGGTACATCAAACCCCAGGTGAGGAGTAATTATGATTCAATGTCAAGATTAATGTTGTCATAACTTTAAAATATGGCTGAAATGACAAAGGCCCCCTGCTGTCTGAGGATAGCCCAGAAAAAAATGCGTTAGAACAACTCCAGCATTTCCCTTAGCACCCTTTGTGCCAGGCAAATCTCTATCTGTTTCTCACATAATGATGGAAAAAACACTGGGGGGGAAAAAAAAAAAAAAAAAAAAAAAAAAAAAAAAAAAAAAAAAAAAAAATAAGGACAGATGGGATGAAAATAAAATAGAATGACCTATTCCAGGCACAAACTGCTATGTGGGAGCAGGGGAAGAGTAGTGTTGAGAGATAAAACAAATAACTTTAGTTTAGTTTTAAAAGTGCCTATAGTTAGAAATGTTTGTGACTTCAATGGGAAATAAATTCCAAAGAGTTCTGCAAGCTCTTTGATGAATGTGTGGAATTGTCTCCTTGTCTTCTCATTACCACTAAAAAAAAACAAAAAAACAAAAAAACAAAAACCCAAAAACAAAAGAGAGAAAAAAAAAGGAAGATCTGACAATTCAAGCAAATGTCTTTTGCTTCTGTTGTTTTTCCATTAGCAATGGGAACATACTCTTTTAGTGAAACACAAAAGCTGATTTCCAACGCTACTGCTGAGTTCTGCAGCATGCCAGGACCTGATTCACTTGTTCTAAGAGCAGCTCAGAAAAGGTGGCTAGAGACAGTTTTCAGCACTTAATTTGTCCCAATTATCTGTTCTTGCCTATTAGAGTGAATGAAACATCACTGCATTGTTTATCAAAGGCTTTATATTTGCTAATAACACTGTTGTTTATTACTCTGAACATGTTGTATGCAGTCAATGCAGGTTCTGTTATTCTTTCCTTCTAATCCTCACAAGCTTTCAGACACATTTCTTTCTTCTTTCACAATAAAACTGCTCAATTCTGAATCAATGAACCTTCCTCCCACAGTTTTTAATTTGAAGCTTGCCTATGATCATTTAGATTAAGGTTTCTGGACTTATTTCAGATCTGTCCTTATTTATAATCCAGGCAAACCAAAATCCTGGGATTCATCTATCCAGATATTTTGAAATTGGATGCTAATTCAATGATTCATAATTATCATTGCCTGGAAAGTTAAAAACTGTTTCACTCATGTGTACAGTTCTTGTGAGTCTGATTCTCTCTTTGCTCAATTGACTCCATTGTAATTCCATCAATTTCAGAAAAATACGTAAGAAACATGAGAAGAAATTGGTGCAGGTCCAGTTTAGTAGCTCCATGGGAGTCTAAGCAGGTTTTCCTATATATAGCAGCAGAGCTAATGGAGTCAAAGTTTACCAGGGTGGGCCCTTTCACTAAATTAAGATCTAATATTATGAATAATAGGGAATACACTACAACAGCATGGAGAGACAACTTGCTATAACACTTTCAGGTTATTCCAGACTTCACAGCATGGGCATATGAATATCACTGTTCTTCAAAAATCATTGAACATAGCACCATCCTAGTAGTGTAGTAAAAGATGCTGGAAGCCGAGGGCTATGCTACAATGAGCTCTCTCACAGCAGATTAATCAGAATAACATAGTGTCATCGTCTATCTCCTTTTTACATAATCTGATGAGCAGTTACTTAATCATGGGGACATTTATAGTATATCCTAAGATCTTTTTAGGAATTTACTGAGATGAATGAGATAATTTTCCCCTAAAGTGGAAATTAGAGGGAGAACTGTGTAAAGCAGTCTGTTTAGAACAAGCAGTTGGTTTTATGCAGAATGGGGGATGTGGTGGTGGTGTTGGTTCTTTAATGTGGAGATGTTTCATTTCCATACTGTCAAATACTGTTGTTTCATCTGGTTAAAAATATTTATTTCTGCTTTCTAATGTTGATTTATTTAGTTTTGCCTGCTTAGATTATCTCTATATAAGTATACCCATATAGAAATTATATTTACACACCTACTGTTATTAAATAAAATCTATATCATGTGGGATTGGTAATAATGTTTTAACAGAAACAACAACAACAAAAAAAATCAACATTAGAAAAAGATATTTATTTGTTTTCTATTATTAAAATATTTTTCTTTTAGGAAAATGGAATGTTTCAACACTATCAGAATGAAATGGAAAAGTCAAAATGACTCATTTTAACATTCTCTGGGTAAATATTTCCTCAAGTTACAATACATTCCAAGGAAAAGCTTCAATATAAAAAAAAAAAAAAAAAAAAAAAAAAAAGACATCTTGATGCAAAACAGGTTTAGTATACTTTAAAGCTTTTCATTGTGGCAAGTATGTCCTGTAAATGGACAGTATTTTGGTGATATTTTTCTGAGCATTATGCATGTATCAGTGAGATCTTTAATGTTTCATTAACAATGACAAATAGTTTCATTGTGAGTTCAGATGTAAAAACAGTTAGGTAATGTCTACAGAAATGTCAGATGTCTAATGTAAGTGGGCTCTAGTCCATGACTAGGAGTCCTACAAACAATTGCCCTATGAGTAATAGAGAGCAAAGTGACAAGTGCACCCTTTACTCTCTAGAACTGTCGAGTGAGCTATCTCATGGTGTGTTTTAACAGCTGCATGTCAGTCTAGGCCATTACAGTAAAAGATCACACAACATGCTCCTATAAGAAGTGACTTGGTTTGCTAGACCAGTTGACAGTTATCACCATTACTATATGAACAGAAAGAAGAGCAGAGAGCAAAAGACAAAGAACATGTCTACATTAAAAGAAGTAGCAAATTCATGCTGCTTTATTCTAAATGGTGTCACAGACTTCAGACAACGCTGTACGTGTCAATCATGTCCCCTTGGCCTTGGTATCAGTATTTAGATTGATAGTTCTTGCTAAAGTCTGTCACAACATCTTCATCAACATTACTACCCACCTTAGAGACATTGAAGCTTTTAGGTATTTCTACACTTGTAGAACAATTTGGGTTGAAATAAACCTCAGGAGACAATCCGACTCCTGTCAATAGCCGGGCTAATTCTGATGTTGGATGAGGATGGGCAGGGCTTGTACTTCACATCTCGATACAGAAGCAAAATAGAGTAAGATATACTAAAACTAATATAGTCATTAGTAATCATTTGCTTTTTTATACTTTTTGATCCTGCACTTCCCTCTGCTCCTTTGGAGATATGCTTTTCTCATAGTCTAACAGTATATTTCTGTCATAGCTTGAGAATATGTCTGGCCAAAGATGGGAACAGTAAACACCATTGTGTGAAATGGTTGGATATCTCTACAATTTTTTAGCTATTTCTCCTGGTTTTTTTCACAGTTCCTGAATATCATTTGCTTGTCACACTTTCTAAAGTGATGCTTGTGGTCTTCATGCCATGTTTGTTTCTCTGAAGGGAGTTACTCTTTTTGCTGGAGATATTCAGCACATTTTATATTATGTCAAGGCATTTACTTTATTATTTATTTAAGAATGCTTTAAAGAAGATCATTCACATTATATGAATAATAATATTAGAAATAGTTCCCATTCTTCCACAGCTTCTTTTAGGTTTATCACATGGCTTACTTGAATGTATACCTACATGTATCTTCTCGCAAAAATAAAAATATGTACTTATCCTTACAAATAGAAAACAAAGGATCAAGAGAAAAAAAAGAAAAGAACACACTCCAAAACCCCCTTTTTTTGTGTGTGTGTCTCACTTCTGTCACATTTTCCATATCTTTGTGTTATCTCTCCTCATTTGCAACAGAAAAATAAATAAATAAATAAATAAGATCAACCCTTTCCTCTATTCTAACCTGAAAGACATCTCTAAAGTAAACCATCAGATACCGTATTATTATTATTCTGGCAATAGTCAACAATGAAAGGACAAGGGCAAAATTCAGAAAAAGAGGATATGTTCTTTTTTATACCCTCCATAATGTCCTTTAATGATTTTTTTTTTTTTTTGCTACCTGGTCAGTGATAAAGTACACCAACACAGGAAATACCTTTACCTGAGGAAATACCACAGACTAGTCACTTTTATGCTGAAGATAATCTGCTTATAGCTTTTTACGTTGACTGTCAGAGACAAACCTGAGCAGAACAACCTGTGTTTTATTTCTGCACTAGATCTGTGATCTAATCCAGGTGACTACTCCATGTTGACTCCAGAAGAACTCTATCTTTGATGTCTTGCAGTGTTCAGTCCTGAGGACTGGAAATTCTCACTGGCCAAGGTGTAGGATGTTAAGAACATGATAGGTTGAGTTGAGCCTTCTGAAGGCTCTGTGCTGTAGGGATTACAGTTCCTGTTTGACCTACAGACATGCATGACCCTTGACAAAATACCTTTGTGCATCAAACCTTTTCTCCAAAAAGACAGGAATCAGTTCCTGTCTATTTTCACCTCTTTTGGGGCAAAACCTTGTTCTGTTCACATATGGAACTCATAGGTAAGCAAGACCTCATCTTATCTTAGTGGTCATCTAGGAGCTCTTATCTCTGCTGATGATACATGCTTAATACATGTATCAAGAGCAGCTCTGACAAATACTTAGAGAAATACTTCATGGTAAGGACCCAAAGGAAATAAGCAGCACTAGACAATGTTTATTCCTATTAAATATGACAAGGTAAGTAAATAGATTTAAATGGAGGTTGTAGCATGTATGCTCAGTGCTCTGGGCTGATACTTTTCAGGGGCTAAATTCTACTCAGTGCAGCCCAGACAAGTTTACAGGCTTTGTATCTTAATTAAATCTTTCTAATGATTCAGAGCAATTTTTTAACTCTCACTTTATATTGGTTCACTTGCTAACACGGACTGTATATATGCCTTCAGATCCCAGAATCACATTATGGATAAAGAATGGTTTGGAACTTTAAAACTCAATTTAACTATGATTTAAAGTCTTTATTTATTTATTTCTTTATTTCTAAATAAAACATATTGGCTGATACTTTATTGTAATAACCTAGCCATTCATTTCAGAAGCTTACTGAAAATAAAACAATCTTGATAACAAAGCTTATTTAGGAAGCTACAATAAAATACTGAGTGTTTTTTACTTTTACTAATGTAACTCCATCTATCTGCATGGTAATTCTTAACTTAGTTCTATTGCCCATTTGTAAGTTGATATAGTTACATAGTACAAACAGATGTTAAATTAGTTTATAAAAACACCTAGGAACAACTGTAGCAGCAGATTGCTTGTAAGTAATGGGCAAGATTATAAAATTCAGATTACAACAAAATGCAATAGTTTCATGTGTTAGCACAAATTAAAAAAATATATATACCATGGACAAGGTGCAAAATGGATTAAATTAAGATAATGCCAAAATAAATGTACTCAATATTATGTTAATATTAAAGAAGTTTACTAGCACTGTGATCCTGACAAGGAATTTTAATGTGTCTTCTAATTCAACTGCTGATGTAGCTTACAAAGGACTAGTTCAAAGATCTTACTGATTTTCTCTAAATACGAAAATATTTACAGTGTATTCAAAAGTAAATCTACACAATAGAAAGATGGCCTATCTATTGTTACAAGTATAGGAACAAAGCCTGAAATCACTTTGTTCACGTAAAAATTTCCAAATAAGAGTCTATTTTATTCAGTAAAGCTGAGGAATTACATTATAATAGAAACACTGACATAACCCTAACTACAACAGCACAAATGTCAGTTCTGTAATGAGACAGAATTCTGTGCTGCTTTGCTAATCTCTAGAGACATTATTCTACAACAAAACAAAGTAAAGTAAAATATGAAAAAAAATCCACCCTACAATATATACAAGAAATAGGCTGGTGTTCTATTTTTCCTTCCTAAAGAACATGTTGCTAATCCAAATTAGGTTAAATAAGATTTAAAATTATTTCTGTTTCTAGTAACAGCCTAGTAGAAAGAGATATGTATAGTGAGAAATGTGATTAACTAGCTGAAAGGTATAACAAATTGCAAAAAGAAGAATGGACCGTTGGAAAAGTTCTGGGTGTGTTTGGCTGAAATCAGTTTGGCTACTGTGCAAGAGAAAATTTTGGAGGCGAGCAAAGGACAGTGAGGTTTATTCTTAGGAATTTCAAAATATACATAGAGTTGCTTATGAAATAACCTTATAATTGTGCCTTACAGGAGTGTTTATTGCAGCTCCTACCAAAGGACTAGCCCTGTTGATTCTATGAGTCTTTCATACATTGTGACTAGCATTAGAATGACTGACGCAACACAGTGAGTAAAAAAATAAAGTTTTTTTTTCCCCTCAATCCCCCACCTCCGTCTCCAGCAGATCAATATGCTCGAAGAAAATGTCACAGACTTCATTGAAGGTAATAGGTTTAGATCACCATTACATTTTCTATTCAATGAACTGAATCTGTTTGGTCCATTTCTGTTGGAAAATTCACCTGTTTGAAAAGATTCATTTTCTTCGATGCAGTATAACATAACAGCAGAGCAGTGATGCCTGCAGTATGTGTGTATGTATATATCTCTCCATATATACAGATTATATATATATGTGGTTCATGTGCTCTCCTTCTACTGCATTAGGAGGGGGGAGTGGAAGAGAAAAAGGGAGAAAAAAGAAGGGGTAGAAGAGAAGATTTATCAAACTCTAATTAAAATACATTCCTGAAAACTAAGAGAGACAGGATGTGGTCCTATAAGATGGCATACCAGTTTCAGTCCTGATGCTCTGAAGTCAGAATAGTGAAGAATTTAAGTACTGAGGGCTAGGCTTTATTTTTTTCCCCTTGCTACAAACCTATTTCTCAAATGTACAGGGTAATTTTTAATGCTTACATTATATTCTGGTATTCTTTTAATGCAGTATTTTTTGATAGAATGAAGCTTTGGAATGCATGTAGGAATGTGTGAATGCAGAAATGTCAGGCAAAACTGAATGGTTATTAACAATCAGACAGGATAATTTTAAGTATGAAACCTCCATTATCTGTAATTTCATGAGATTGCATTATAACTATTACTAGTTCTGAAAACGTAGACAGTAAACCTCACAGAGTTCTGTGTGACTTGTGAATTTAGAATTATTTTTTTCTTTTAACTGTTAGAGAGACGGGAAGGGAGATTTTCAAATTTTATGTCTTGAAAAGATTGAAAAAAATGCTGAGCAATGAAAACCTGAATGAAAGGAACTATTTAAAAACCTTCATTCATTTTTTGAGTTGAACTCAGTCATTGGTTCATGGTGCATGACTAGAATGAATGTATAACTATAAATGACTAGCACTGGTCAAGTTTTCTTCTCTCCGTTAACAGAATATCTAGATTATGGTGTCTAGAAAACAGAGACACTTTTGATTACAGCTTGACTCTATGCTCTCTGTGCTGATTAAAGATCAGTAAAAGTTCAGCACCAGATGCTTTGGACACACACACAAAATACCTGAAATCATTTAGCAGTGCAAAGAGAATTCTGATGCTAATGAGGGCTAAAAATTGGATTCACAAGTTTACAGAGTACACCAAACTGAACAAAATTGTCAGCATAACATTTAAATTACTTTTTTGATAAGCTTGGCTATTTACAAATCATCAGACAATTACATCTTCCAAAAACTATTTAACATCAATTCACTCTGCCTTTTCAACAGTGCACTTGACTAATTCCAAATAAATTGAAAAAAATTACCTTGCAGATTGCAAGAAACTGACCAAAAACAATTGCTACAGTTTTAAATTGCGTATCATTAAACTAACTCTGCATAATAGTTTTTATTTGCATTATCTTTCCTGCTCCAAACATTAACTATTTCACAGAAAGACAGAAACATTCAGGTTTGATTAGTCTGATACACTGAAAGGACAGCGTTATGCATTATCTGTGCATTTTGACAATTAAACAATGCCATTGAATAATGGAAGTATTGAAAAACTACATTTCATCTTTTAATTTATCCAGTTGCTATTTACCACTACTTGTGCAACACTAGAAGATGTTTGTAAGAAGAATTCGTGGAGAAGAATACTGAATCTACATGCTAAGATTTTGTCCTAAGTGGGACTCCAGATCTCTTAAACATGAGAAGGCCTATTGAAGAATGGATTGTTACCACACAGACAGTCAATGGCTAAGTATTAAATATCTACAGTGTAAGGACAGTGGACTGTGTAAGGTTCTGTGTCTGTGGTTTTTAGCAGATTGCCCACTGGCCAAAAGATACCCAAAGAAGCCTTGTGGAATTGAGGGGTGAGGTTGAACTCAGGTTAAAATATTCCAGATATAGGTTCCTACACTTGGTCTCTTTCATGTCAGTGAAGAAGTCATTGAAGAGCTCAGTGCAGCTCAGTGCTGTTGCCCAGAGGTAGATGTCTGGCATTACTAACAGCATGCCAGCTACTAAGAGCTGATCAAGCAGTTGACAGATGTCAACACAGTTACAACACAGGAGCTGTGATTTCCTGGACTGGCAGCTGAGGGAGGGCAGAATACCCCATCACATCTGAAGTGGTGCAAAACATCTGACTGTGCACAGCTGAATCAAGTCTGCCAGATACAATGAATTCTAGAAAGCTGTTCTTCTTGCTAAATGTATGTGAACTTTAGGGTAAGCTGAATATTTCCATGGGCATGATTTATATGGCTAAACACGGATATCTGTTGTCATTTTAGACATCTCAATGCATTTTTTCCTTGCTTCTAGCTAACTTTATAGAAAGCTATAGATCTCAGGTCTCCTGCATCATTTTTTTCAGCATCATATCCTTGTCTTCCATGACATGAGTCCCATTTTTATGATCTTGGATGAAAAGGTATCTTAACAATTGAATGTTGTAAATGGTATTTGAACTTTGCAGTTGCTGCAGTTGAACAACTGTGGTTTCTTCAGCTTAGTTTTACATTAAAGGAATAATTTAGACTAAGTAAAGACATATTAATGCTCTGTACTTTTAATTAAAAAAAAAAAAAATCCACTGCAGACATTTTCAGTTATAGTGTAAATGTAATTAGTTTGATTTACTATAGCTATAGGCCACCAACTCCACCTAAGCTTGCAATGAATTACTAAAAAGGAGAAGCGAAGAGCCAGAGGCAGCCAGGGAAGTAAGGAAATGTGTGGGACCAGCTTCGACACCCTTACTCAAACCTGCAGTACCTTCAGAAAAGATTTTCATAAAAAGGACTCAAAGGGTTTTAGCAATTGCATTTCTTTTTTTTTATTCCTTATATGAGTGCTTAAAACTCCTTAAGACTCCTTGTATTGGTTTTGCATGGTGAGATTTTGGTAGTGGAGGGAGCTACAAGATTGGTTTCTGTAAGAAGATGCCAAAAGCTTCCCCCATGCCCAATAGAGCAAGTGGCAGTCAGTTGCAGGACAGACCCACTGCTGGCCATGGCCAAGCCCATCAGCAACAGTGGTAACACCTTTGGGATAGTATATTTAGGAAAGAAAAGAAAAACTGCACAACAAACTACAGCCGAAGACGGGAGTGTGAATGTATGAGAGAAACAACTCTGCAGACACTAAGGTCAGCTACGAAGGAGGTGCTCCAGGCATGGAGCAGAGATTTCCCTGCAGCCCATAGTGAAGACCATAGTGAAACAGGCTGTTTCCTGCAGCCTATGGAGGACTCCCACATTGGAACAGGTGGATGCCTGAAAAAAAGACTGTAACCCTATGGGATGCCTGCACTCTTGGTAGGACCTGTGTACCTGTGGAGAGAGAGGAGCCCATGATAGAGAAGGTTTACTGGCAGGACTTGTGTCCCTGTGGAGGACCCACACTGGAGCAGTCTGTTCCTGAAGGACTGCACTGTGTGGAAAGGACCCTTGTTGGAGCAGTTTGTGAAGAATTGCAGCCCATGGGAAGAATTCACATTGGAGGAGTTCGTGGAAAACTGTCTCCCATGGAAGGGACTCCACAGTGGAGCAGAAGAGTGTGAGGTGGAAGGAGTGACAGAGACAATTTTATCCGGTGTTGGAAGGGGTTGCCCAAAGCAGTGGTGGAGTCCCCATCCCTGGAGGTGTTAAAGACCTGATTAGATGGGGTGTTTACGGATATGGTTTAATGGTTAAACTTAGTAGTGTTAGGTTGATGATTGGACTAGATGATCATACAGGTCTTTTCTAATCTAGACATTTCTATGATTCTGCGTGCAATGAACTGACTGAAACCCACATTCCCCGTTCCCCAGTTCTGCTTGTGTGAAGATGGTAGAGAAAATTGGGAGTGAAGTCAAGCCCAAGAAGAAGGAAGGCGTGGGGGAAAAGTGTTTAAAATTTTCAGTTTTATTTCTCATTACCCTACTCGGATTTGATTAGTAATTAAACTAATTTGTCCAAGTTGAGTTTGTATTGCCAGTGGTTGCTCAGTGATCTCTTCCTGTCCTTATCTAAACCCCTGAGGCATTCATTATATTTTCTTTCCAATATCCAGTTAAGAAGAGAAGTGATAGAACATCTTCTGTGGGCACTTTGAATGCAGCTAGGGTCAACAAACCACACTCTTCAGAAAAAAAAAAAAATTGCTTTATTCCAGATACAGTCTATACAGGGTACTTCCAGAATAATGCTCAATGATGTTAAAAATAACAGAAATTTTGTATTTTGGGAGAAAAAAGAGGAATACAGAAGTGCACCTCTATAAATCTTACTAACTGGCAAATGTTAATGTAAAAACATAATTATACCCCTTCATATTCTCCTTTTCTTAAGAGAAATAACATGATCCAGCCTGTAGTCTTGCAGTCCTTATCATGTAAAATATCTGTTTCACAAATAGAAAGGGCAAAAGGTACTGTTTCAGAAGTCCTTTCAGGTTTTCTTCCTCTTATTTAGCCTTAATTAAATCTTTTCTCCCACTACAGGACAGCAATAGTTATCTCATAGTTGACCAATAATGAATAACTGCTACTGGTTAATGAGTAATCATTACCTCGGCTGAAGCCAATGGGAGCCTGGGGTTTCCTAAAGCAGGCCCCCTTCCTATTTACATGCTGCAGGGCAACATCCCTCTCAATTTGGCCCAGAGACTTCACTTGCTGCCTACCTTATCAGCTGCATAAATGGTTCTGTGGTAGCATGGGGTATTTGATAAGACTGTGTGTCACATAGCACTCAAATTCCATAATCATCTCTGAGCCACAGGAGCTTAAAAACAGAGTGTGAAGTCATCTTTCAAGTTTGAATGCACAAGTAAGCAAAGACAGTAATTGGTATTTTATTTTTAATTCAGCTGCAAAGAGCAGAATCTCGCCTTCAAATTTAATTAACAGCCTTCCCCTCAGCCCCCTCCTACATACACAGCCAGCTATCTATCAACAGGGAGCTAAATTCTCCTTTCTCACAACCCCACTGAAATCACGGTGGAAAATTTGGTCTAGCAGTTTACAGAGTGCTGATGAGAGGCCTGTCATAAAAAGAAACATATAACTTTAAATTGAGGCTCCCTCCTACTGTTAAGATATAACAGAGGATTTATTTATTATTGTATTATTATTATTATTAAGGATCAGCGTGCTCTGCCTCATGCCAAATGAATCTTTCTTATACACTGATTTTGGTCTTCATTCTGACCATGTTTAGAATATTAGAACAAAACAACAACAAAAAGCCTTTTAGATCTTACTATTCAAAGATGATGTATCTGCATTTTTTTTCTCTTGGAGACTGGCCTAGAATATTACAGGCAGATTCTCATAAACAAGATCTTTAGTGGGAAAGAATGGAAAACTTCCTGTAGTGACACCATAGGAAGGGGCTGAGGAGGATGAGTGCAGCAAAGCTGAAAAAACTTACTACTCTTCAAGTCGGAATGCATGAATCTTCCCTCGACCCACCTCCTCTTTTGTGTGGAGTTCAGACCTATACTTTAGGCTGTTGAAGACTTCAAAAAAAAACGGGTTAAAGGCTTTTTGTCAAACTGGGTTCAAATAAAAGTGTCAGAAGGCATAGTCAGCTTTGCCTCAGAAATGAGATGAGTCTTCAGGAGTATTTTCAATGTAAACAGTGGTGGAGCAGGGGAAATAGTGGTTATCATATGACATGCCTTAGCCATCTGCTTTCTGTTCTACTGTTCCTTCTTCAGTACTGGCACATGGCACTTACAGATTATCTGTTGTCAAGCAAATGTCCAACCTGCCCCCAAACGACTTTTTTTCCCCTCCCGTACTCAGAATTAGTGTTTATTGTGCTCTCTTCTTGAACCTCACTTCTGAAGAGATACTGGAAGCTTCTTGTTTCAGACAGTGACTGAATGCTTCCAGAATATATATCTGCAGGATCTCCCAAGGAGATCCACAAAAGCATGACCTAAAATTAAAATTAGTTTGCTTAAACTACTGAGATTAAAAAGATCAGCTGTGTATCAGTGTTCAGAACAGATGTACATTTAAGCTGTGTAAGTCTAAAACAGTGCTTATTGGGATTCTGGTAAGGAACTGGTTATGTCTGGACTACTAGAAGTCCAAGCTCTCCCTTGCCTGCAAAGTGTTACATGAACAAACACAAAAATCTAAAGAAAGGTAAAGATACAAGCTTTAAAGGAAATCATATGGCAGCTGCTCATTGCGGGTTTTCATGTACAGCCTTCTTGAATTCTTGTAACTATCCACTGTCAGAAGCAAGCTGCTGAAATAAATAGGCCAATGGTCTGGTCCACTCTGCTAATCCTTGCTTTTGGATATACCAATTACAGTGAGTTCAGACTAGCAGCAAAATTAATTAGAGGAAGAAAGCTATTAACTTGTGCTGGAAAATTAGGTGAGTTAAGCTCCCTCTCACACACACCCACACATAGGTACAGCTTTGCTAATTGATTACTAAGGAAGGCACCTGATATTATTACCTATGTATGCAGTATATTTTTTAAACTCCAGGGAGGGATTGAATAACTTTTTTGCTCCCGAAGGCATTAGTAAAACTAATATTTAAAATGAGAGAATTGAACACTGCAGTAGCATGGTACAGAACTTTACTGGACTAAATACTCCAAAATGTCATGCCTATACAAACATAACAACCAACAAGTTGGGCCTAGGTGAAATTACTGGCATTGCCCTGATTGTAATGTGTTTTCCAGCCACTTAACATTGATCACTTGTGGAGGTTGAGGATGGCTTGCTCTGGTAAGCTATTCAACAACCTTCTGTTAAAAGATTGGTTATGTTCCAGGCTGATGGAATCTACTAAAATCATGAGAGCCCTCCAAGAGGAAAGACACATTTTGCTGTTGTTCTTTTTAAAAAAAAAACAAACAGGATGTTGCTTGCAATCCTCATCCAGAATGAAGAAAATCCTAGTGACAGATCCGCTCACTGTCTAAATCACTGGGTAAAATTTAGATGGGAAGGGGCCGTCCTCCATATTTTCTTTTAATGGATGAAGTCTATTATGAATCAGTCTTCAGATTAAGAATAATCAAATCAGACACCAGCAGTAATTACTACCTAACTTATTGTATTGATATCCTATATAATCAATAGAGAGAAACGGTCATTTTAAAAAACATATGTTAGTATAGGTTATTTTGGGTATCTCCAGCTCACAGCATCTCAAGGGAATCACACCCATTAATGCAAGTGCAGATATCTGAGTTCATGTATTAGTGACTTCTGACTTCTACAGCTTTCTGAATTTAGAGGCATTGCTTCAAACAACAAGGAGGTATTAGCAAAAGGTATAATTATAAGAATATTTTTTGTAAAAAGTAGTCAGTATACAAAAATTGATTAAATAGTCATGGCATTATGAGAGGTTATAAGGGATACTAATAAAAGCATTCATGCAATATTCTCAAATGTATGCCATCAAATAATCAAAGATCTAATCAATGTCAGATTCTATTTACATGAAGTGCAATCTTACACTACTCTTCTTTTTATTATTTTTATTTGAACTATTTTGTTCTGAACTTAAGAATTAGAAGTTTGCAAATATGTATATGTGACTGTACTAAGGTAATTTCTTTCCTATCAAGGTCTGTAGCTAACATGGTGACACTCAACAAAATCTTGTTTAACTGGCATTAGATAAATATAAATAGCTTTCTAATAATTAGAATATGTTGAATAGAAAGAGAAGCATATTACAAGTGAAACAATATTGTCAACCTAATTGAGTAGTTGAAGTAAGTTAACAGTCCAATAATGTAATATAAATTACCATGAAATCATGATAATATAATGAGTCTAAATAAGATTCAGTGACAATAATATTTCAGACAAAAGGCTTCTTTAAGATAGTTCTGTCTAAAATTACACATATAAAACTGCATTAAAGGAAAGTTATTAAGGTTGCAAAGTCAAGCATTCAAAACAAGTTAGGGAATGCTCGAATTAAGTTTGCCCGCGCAACATTAATTCGGCACCCTTGTGAGGGGGCATTATGGCACAGTCTTTAATTACATGATCACATGCTATTTTTTCCACGGGGTGCCTGCCACCTTCAGCTAATTAAGGTTCACAGGAAAACTTAATTTTCACATTCTCTAATTTCTGCAGGCTTGACTTGGCAACCTTAATGATGTTATTTTAACATAGGGTTTGGGTTTTATATCTGTGTGTGAGAGAGAGAGAGGAGCAAGGGTGAAAGGGCAGGTGTGCATGTATTTCCCTAAGTTAAGAAAACAAACATCTTAAAGGTGACATCCCTCCCATGGTCTCATACTAACAGCCAGATAGATCTTGGCAAAGATGGAAACATAAAGTTAAACTTTGAAGTTAAGCTTGTTTTCCTTAAAGCAGTGTTACTGAGGAAAATAAGTAAGGGATCTCAAAAATGGGCTATCACTTGTAGTTGGCTAAGAAGTATATTTTGGCTAAGAAGTATATTTTGGCTAAGATGCATATTTTCCACCACCCATCACCACTATTGACTGGCATGATAGAAATGGTTAACTTCAATATTCTTGGTTTCTTTCTTATGTTTTAGAAAAAAATATGAACTGGACTGTTGTAGGCCTGTTCACCCTGCCCTGGTCCAGTTTCTTTTCTCTGAGGGCTCTTAAGTTCTTTACATATCTTCCCATGGCAGTATTTATGTACTAAGTATAATAAGTAAATAAGATCATTCTTGATCTCCTTATGTTTAACAGTCTTGAGTCCTTGGAGTAACGACACATATAATTTTATCCACCTTACATTTCTTATGTTCCGTTTCTCTATCTTCTCTCATTTTAACAACTTCTCTAAAAGTTAGGTATTGTAACAGGGTGGAACATTACGGCATATCCCTGACTTGATGTTCAGTAGTCACAGAAACTTTTCACACCATCATGCATTTAGTAGGAGCTTGTGTTTGAACTATTGAGACTGGATCGTCTCTCTTCTGTAAATATGCTCTTGTTTCTTTATCACAATTTATAACTGGATCTCTAATTATTTAATCATCTATATGTCAGCATGCATGTGCATGTCATATGTATTTGGCATTTCTTTATATTCATATATATATATGTAAAGTATATACACACATAAAAGTACACAGACTTACATTTGACCACCTTAAAATACATCTCATTTGAATGTATCTGTGTGATATTAAGTAGGATTTTGGATATCAGGTGTTTCCAGCAGCCTGGCTGGAGTAATTTACTGACAAACATAAACAGAATGAAATTGAAGTTCACAAAGTCACAGAATTGCTCAGGTTGGAAAAGACCTTCAAGAACATCAAGTCCAACGTCAGCCTGAGTCTACTACCCTAACTCCAACAACCCACAGCTAAATCATGTCCTTGAGCACAACATCCAAATGATTTTTAAACACGTTCAGGGATAATGACTCAAGCACTTCCTGGTCAGCCTGTTCCAGTGCTTAACATCCTTTCTGTAAAGAATTTTTTCTTGATATCCAACCTAAACCTACCCTGGTGCAACTTGAGGTCATTTCCCCTTGTCCTGTCACCTGTCACCAGTTCAGAAGAGACCAATGGTGCTCTCATGGCAACTCCTTTCAGGTGTTTATAGAGAGCAATAAGGTCTCCCCTCAGACTCCTCTTCCTCAGGCTGAACAGCCCCAGCTCCCTCAGTCACTCGTCATAAGGTGTGTTTTCCAAACACTTTATCAGTCTTGTTGCCCTCCTTTGGACCTGCACCAGCACCTCAATGTCCTTTCTGTATTGAAAAAACTGAACACAGTACTTGAAGTGGCACTTCATGGTCCCTGCAAACCTCAAGGTATGGTTGAGGGTAACTGTTGCACAGTAGCTGTGGGTGAAGTTAAGCAGTGCTGTGGACTCTGTTAGAGAGCTCACAGAGTTTTTTTTCCAACTCATTATACAGCATTAAGATGTTCTTGATTCTGCATGATCCCAGTGTCACCTTTTCACTCTTCCACCATGTCTCCTTGGACAAAACTATTTGGTAATGGTTCTAGTAAATCTATATTTTTTTTCAGCAGATGTAAAGTCTAGGAATATCCTACAGTCATATAGCTATTTGAGGTGTAAATTACCTTTAAATCGACAAACTCCAAAACTGACTGCAATAGTGCTACATAGCAGCTGAAATGTAAATGTGGACTATTTTTCCATGTATGTATTCAGACACAAAGAGGACTTAGGAACTTGCACTGCTTTGGTTCTTGGTTACTCACACAACTTGCAGCAATTGAGCTAGTATTTCCTATATTTATAGAAAAAGTATCAGTCATTTCATAAATTTCAGCAACTAGTGGAGTCTGATTTGAGCATTTGGGGAAATGGGAACTGGAAAATGAATATGAGGTATTCAGGCATCCTCCAGTCACCTGAAGATGTGTGGAAATACTTAGGGAGAGATCCCTAGTGTCTTTTAGCACAACAGTGTGGATCATATGGTGGTTTTTTATTCAGCTAACCCAGGATAAATAACACTTCTTCCTTCTTTTTCCAACATCCCTTGTTCTTTTTTTGTTCTGTTTTGGTTTTTTTGTTGTTGTTGTTGTTTTGGGTTTTGGTTGGTTGGTTGTTGGTTTCTTTTTGTTGTTCGTTTTTTGGTTTTGTTTTTTGGTTGTCATTGCTGTACCTCATTATTTGAAGCGGTAGCATGAGACTGATCCTTCAGCTTCTTTCTCACCTATGGTCTGGTTAAGATCTTGGTAATTTGTATACATGTATGTGTGTGCATGTGCTTCCCAGATCAAAAAATCTCTTACTCCCCTTTCATATATGTTAAGGAATGACAGTTTTTTTCAGGAGCTGTTTTATTTTCTCTTTAAGTGAATCAAATTGATGACACATCCAACATTTTCTAGACTCTGATTTGTTTCACTTTTCAGATATCCTTTGTTTTTTCCCCTTGTTTATTTTTTAAGCAGATGATGAATGCCTGCTCCAGCAATACCAAGGTTCATGTTGCTCTGTACAGCTAGAGGAAGTGACCTGTGGCCTTTCTCCAACAACAAATTTCTCTTCTTGTCTGGAAAGACCTGTTTCTTTTGGGATGACAAATGCAGTTGTATACCACCACTTTTTCAGCTTTTTTTTTCCTTCCCCAAACTGAACGTTCTAAACAGTGCATTACAGATAGCTAAATTATGCTGAACTGCTTTATGCAGAAATGTGATGGGAATACTGTAGTTTTTTTTTTTAGTGTAGGACAACTAGAGTAGATTTTTGGACTGTGTTTTCAAATGGGTAAGAACCAGTGTATTTATCTTAGCCAGCATTACCTCCGTCTCTCTTGTCTTTTTCCCTTGTCACAACTCTTTCTTACTTATTTATTTATTTTCTTCTTTCCTCAGACCTCATGAAGAGTTTCCCAGCCATGGGGAATGGAAGGCTTTCAAACCAATACATGTTAAGTCTTGAAAACCAAGTTCTCTGTTGAACTACAACATGATCTAAAGTCTCTCATTTAGCTGACTCCTTTTGACTTGAAAGGGAACCAGTCAGGCCCATAATGTTAGAGGACTTCAATTAGATCCAGATACAACAGCATGTTATTTTCTTAGCAGAAGTATATGCCTGAAAACCAAAGGACTATGAAAAGGATTTAATAAAGGCCACTCAGTAGCCACTATTAAGTTAAACAATTTGTTTCCCTAGTTTCTATAAATTCTTTCAAAACATAATAATATATCTGCTAAAATAATACAGGGATAACAATTACTATTTGGCCTTTATATACAGATTTTAATTCTGGCAATGAAGTAACTCTTACAGACCACAAACTCTGTTAGGTCTCATGACGAAAAACAAGATACCAAATATAATGCAGTGTGACATATTTTGGAAATACACATGATGTCCAGCATCACCTCTTTGCCTTAAAGCCAATACAAAATAACAAATAAACACATAAATAAATAAATAAATAAATAAATAAAATTTCCTTTTGGTACAAGCAGTACCAGCTGTATTCAGATACAACCCAGCATTACAAAAATCTCTTTTCTGTGTTTTAGCCAGATACTGGCTTGCAGTATTTGTGGTGTTTTACAGGCAGAGTGAAGGTAGCTCAATTCAACCTAAAGCTAATATTGTAAACACTAGCTATGCCAAACTGGCACATATCTTTGTATCTGTCCAAACTTTAGAACCACTGTAAGGACAACAGGCAAGAAGGAGTTTGAAAGTGTTCAATCAACCTCTGTTACTGCTGTGACTCAGCTCTGTCAGGTTACCTAAAGAGAGTTCTCAGCAGGATTCAGTTTGTGTTGGAAATGGATAAGGTTCTGCTGCTTAACAGTGGAGAAAGGATCAGCAGAAAGCATACTTCTTTCAGTTTTCCCCACTGACCTTCTTGCAAGGTTTAAGGTTTGCCTTGTTCCAGAGGACTGGAGTTTGCAGTTTTATAGCTACAAACTCATACTTGTGTAAGAGTAGATCTGATCCAAAGACCTTATATTCTCTCACCAATTTCATGAGCCATTGCATTTCCCCATCTGTAGTGATTTTAAAAAAATACATTATATTATAGGATATGCAAAACATTAGCTATGAAAATGGTTGAATCTGAGGTTTTATGGTTTATCAAAGAAAAAAGTCACATCAGCTAACCCAATATGCAGGGTCTCCATTTATGGAAATTACTGTTAAACTTCCATTCAGCTATGCCTCAAATTATTATTTTTTAATTATTTATGGGCTTCTTTTCTCT
Source organism: Todiramphus chloris collaris (assembly GCA_025345505.1). Taxonomy (NCBI): domain Eukaryota; kingdom Metazoa; phylum Chordata; class Aves; order Coraciiformes; family Alcedinidae; genus Todiramphus; species Todiramphus chloris. The sequence goes on from JANVCC010010235.1 coordinate 4,309,465, forward strand.
ATCTCTTATACCACGTACTTAACACCTGAGGCTTTTTGCACCAACAAAATGAACTACCTTTAGTACCTGAAAGAAATTATGATTGCTAATGTAATCCTGTTCTGTATGCGCTAATATTCTCTTTTATAAGAATGATGAGCCAGGTACTGAAAGAAGTTCAGAAGCCAAGGGCAAAAATTCCATGGCACATTATTTTCTCGGCACCAAATAAAGGGAGAGATGCAAGAGGAGTTACAATATAGTTTGTTTGCACTTCTATTTGGCTGTGGGACCAAATGGGACACTTCTAATGAGGACTCATAATCTTGGCAAGTGGATTCAAATAGAAAATGTGATCAGAAAAACAGTAGGGAAAAATTGTACCCAGATGTGACTCTTATTTTGCATAGTGGTGCAAATGTCAAAGTTTTAGCTCCCATGCTATTATAAATAGCCATTAGCTGAAGTTGCTATATGTGATATATCTCGAAGCATTTGCTTTTTTGTATGTTGGAATTACCTCGATCCTGTTTATGGCCATGACATCCATTCTAGTTTCAAGACCAACTTTCTTTTGAGAACATGTATTTTCTTTGGTGATGTCCTGGTTTGAGTGAGAACAGAATTAATTCTGTTCAGTAATTTTACTTTTAAGCTAATTAACTGCACTTTCTGAAGATAGCAGCCTGTTTTCACAGACAGTGTCTGCTTCCAGCAGTGATAACACCTCATGTTTAGAGTTACTGCCAAGGACTGGCATGCAGACCAAGGCCACTGCTGGGTCTTGTGTACCACATTGAGGGGTGCAGAAAATGAAAGTCTGCACCTGCAGGAAGGAGTGGACAGGACAGGTGACCCTGTAACTGACCAACGAGGTATTCCATCCCATATACGTCATATTCGGCTTACAGCTGAGGGATCCAAGGGGTCTCTGGGCTCTTCTCCCCTCTTGGACTTCTTTGCCAGCTTGGCTTGGCTTGGCTTGGGTCCTCTTTTGGTTCCTTCCTCTGGGCACCCAAGGAGGACTCTGTCCATTCTGCCTGTGATCCAGTCTGTGTGTTCCTGAACCCAGTACCAGAATCCAGCTCCTGAACACAGCTCCTGTCTGCTGCGGGGCCCGGTCTGGGACTCCCCCGGTGCCTGCTGCACAGCATCAGTGGTGACGGTGATGTAATTACGATCAGGGGGGTTGGGTTCGATACTGGTTTTGTATATATTTGTATATATTCCATTTCTATAATTATTAATTTTGTTTTCATTAAAGATGTTCTAGTTTCCTTTTCTAATTGCTAAGTCTCTCTCCCTTATTCCCTTTCTCTTCCCCTTTGGGGAGGGAGGGGGGTTAACAGAGAACATCTGTTATAGGTCTAAGGGGCCACCCTGACCCTAAACTGTGATAGGTGATTAAATATATCTTAAGATAGTTCTTGAAAAATCTCTTTGTGTTAGGTGGGAGAAAAGAATTAATAGTCATGCTGTGAAGAATGAGGTGAGAGTAGACCTTGCTTAATAAATCTAAGTAGTATGTGTGATCCTAAGACATATATTTATGGTATGCACAATTAATGGTAGTACATTAATGCAGTCTGTAATTCAGAGAAGTCTCTATGCTTAATCTACTAATAATAACCATTGCCTTAGAAATGTTCCACTAATCTGCATTTGTAGATTAATTTATATTAGGTCCAGACACTATCCACCATCAACAGCCAAGATTATGGTCTTCACTACAATAGATATTTTTCAGAAATATACTACTTAGTAAAAACTTCTGTGCAAGGTGATTTCCTTTCCTCTTCTAGAGATAAAAAAAGGGAAAAAAAAACCCAAAAAACCTTAAAAAAGACAGTACCTGGGAAATTATCCAGCCATCTAAAGAAAGTTTAAGGAATTTGTTGTTTTCACCAATAAATAATAAAAAAAAGCTGAGTAAACATTTTAGTCCTCTGATAAGATGATGAGACCAACTATTAGTCTTTAGAACAATTTAACAATTTAGACAATATAAGCAACAGTATTTTTGCAGACTTTGCAAATTTACTAACTATAAAATGATAAGAAAATGAAATCCACTACATTTTCCAGACTAATACTTTAAACAAGAAGATATTACAATGGAGAATACCTAGTGGTAAAAAATAACATTTTAGTATACCAAGTTCCTTGGTGAAATATGGAAGTTCCCTGTTTCACAAACGGAACAGAGCTGAAACAAAATCTTTTCTTATCTGTGAAGGACTAGCACATATTTTCTGATGCTGGAATAGCTCTCAGGAAGGTATGGTCTCTGAAGAAACAGTGGGCTGACCTGGAAAAATAATGCCAGTGTGTTCTGGTTTTGCCTGAAGGATCAAAACACAGGGATTCAGATAGGTCAGCAAGTGCTCAAGCTAGTTGCTATGAAATAGCATATGTCTAACTAATATTATTAGTTTTCTAGCTGTTATTTTCAAGGAGGTCTTTACTTGGCCTTGCTGAGTTGAAATGCAAGGCTGATTGGACCAGCAATCTCATTTGAGGTTTATGCACAGCAGATCTAGCCTTTTGTGATGAAGTAGGACCTTTTGATTAAATTCAGTCTATTTCAGACAGCTGTTTTTTTTACAGGAGAACACAGTCTCAGTATTAGAGTTTAAAACTCATACCATGAGGGCACTATCTGGTACTATACCGATATGAGTAGAGTAGGTTTTCATGAAAAGATGTCCCTGAAATATTGTGGTGTATAAACGACTGAGAACCTGTTCATCATATTCATATCTGTTCCTGTGTTGAAGCAAACAATCAAACTACCAGAATGCTTTGTAGCATACCAAATGGACAATTTGTTCAAAATTGACCAGAATCCACTTGTGTCAAAGTAATACCTAATGAGATTTTTAGAATGAATGTCTAATGTAACTATTGCTCAAGTCTGCATCTGGAGTAAATATCCCATGATTGACACTACAGGAACAAAATGTATCATGGGATGCAAAACTCCAGATGCCAACTCACCTGAACTAAATTACAAGAACTTTACAACAACTGCTACCAGGGCAGCTGACATTAATACTTACTGACTTTGAAATGACATCAAATTAATCACTTCATCTTTGTTTGGAGAAACAGGAATATTCAAACCAGCATGACCCGAAGACTTGTCTATGAACATTTTATTATTATTATTTTCTATAAATCATGCTTGATATTACAAAAATATTTTACAGGAGAAATTCCATCAAGTTTAACTTCAGAACCATGTTTTTGTGTTTTTAATAATTATTATTATAATTATTCTTATCTATATTTTTCATTCTCATCATCATAATAATATTATTCATACCAAACTTTGACCTTTTCTTTTCTATATAACCAAATTTGCATCAACCTACTTAAATGATATTGCACATCTCTTTAATTAAATTGATGCAGAATGAATAAACAGCATCAAAGACTGAATTTGATTGTGAAAAGACCATACCATGGCACCAAGTGTCAAATCTCCTGTAATAATATGTGCAATATAGATGTTTACCCACTGTCAATCACAAACAGGAAACACTCTGATGCCTTTCCAAGCTCTTCTTGCAAATCTATAATTTTTTTTATAGAGATGAAGACTAATGTTTTCTCTCTTACAGTGCAATTATGTTCCAATCCTGAACATTGTGGGTTAATGAACAATGCAAAGGATAATGACCAACAAATCTGATCTTTTCTGCCTCTGGACTCAGCAGCCCACTCATTTCATGTCAAATCATTCTTTCATGATGCTTTTAACTGGTTTGGGTTTGTTTTAGTGTGGATTTTTTTTTGTGTGTGTTTTTTTTTTTTTTGTTTTGTTTTGGTTTTTTAGTATTGTCTCCTTTTTTTATTGTTTTCTTTTTCTGTTGTTGTTTGTTTCCTTGCACAAAATCTTCTTTAGCCAAGTTTGCAGTGGTTTAATATTTTTCTTTGTTTGACATCTACAAAGGTAAAGCATTTTCCCCCATAATCTTAGTAGAATAAGTGTAAGAATTCATATTATGCTCCAGACTGCAATAAATGGGGACCCTAATCCAACTGCTGAAACTTTGCAAGACATTACAGTACTTAGATATCATGAGCACGTGTCTGTAGAATAGGCCCTTAAAACATCTCCCTAACCTATATAATAATATCAATAATAAAGCTTTCAGTAGATATCAACCTCCTGCTAAGTTCACTCTCTCTGTTTGAAAATCTTGCTAATTCAAGACCATTAAAATAGATTCTCTTAAAGACTCTATTCTGTCAAACACCAAAAACAGAGATATATAGAGAAAGGGGTTTAATTATCACTCTTCTATATCTCAAAATGTGAGGTTTTTGTGGTAATAATTACCTAAGTTTGTCTTCAAAAGGCATTTTAATAGTGCTAATACTAGTAAATATTGCTCATTTTGGTACTGATGTGCCATTTTAATAGTTCCCACGGTTTCTAAAAGTCATTTCTTATTGTTTTACTGTAGAAAGAATCTCACTTTAATTATATCATAATTGTTTGTAAGCCATAGAATCTTAATTAATGCCAATGGCTTAAAGGCACACACTGAGCGCAGACTTTATGTTTGTGTTTGTTTTCCAGGCTCTTCCTTCTGTAACAAAAGCCCCAGCATGAGTTCCTACGAGCTGTCTTTTTCCTTTGGTCTTCTCTTTGTTGCTGTTTTGTATAATAGTCTTCTCTCTTTTCTTCCTTCTCTGCTTCTGTCATATTTATTTGTAGTTTCTTCCTTCCCTTTTTAACATCATTTCTATAGATGATTATCAACAGATTTCTAGATACATCACTAGTATGGGCTTCAAAACTATAAGTAGGTAGGAACTACAATAAAATCATAGAGTTTGAAATTATTTCCCTAAATACCTGGTTTTGCATTCTTGGAAAGCTTGGCTACTTGCAACAGCTTCCATTACCAAAAAAAAAAAAAAAAAAAA
>JANVCC010010235.1:4314481-4334712 GCA_025345505.1 Todiramphus chloris collaris
AAAAAAAAAAAAAAAAAAAAAAAAAAAAAAAAAAAAAAAAAAGAAGAAAACTATATATCTTCCTTTTGCAGTATATCTAGAATTAGAAGATCTCTATGAATTCTTATGATTAATAGAAATATTCTGGTCATGCCTTTGATAGATGAGCAAAAATATGATAAAAAAATGTATTAAAAAAGAGCTTCAAAAGTTTTTGCAGGAAGATATATAATCCTGCTTCTCCTGTTGAATCAAAGGTAAAAAGAGAGAAAATGACTATAGCAGATTCTCACCTAGATTTATTTACAAACTATATTCATCACAGTAGTAGTTCAAGATCTTAAATCCAGAGTCTCATGTTCTAAGTTTTACTTAAACAGAGATTATTCTGTTAGAACACAAAACTGAGAAAGACAACATTTCCATTTTACAGAACACAAAGAAATGATACATAAGGAGACTAAAGAAGTAAATTTTCAAAGGCACTCACACATACAAGTGAATATAACTCTAATTTGGGCTTTGCTTTTCTTCAAATATCTCAACAAGTTACATACCTGAGTGGTCTGTGTGTCATTATTTTCCACCCCAATCTCCACCCTTATCAAAATGAGTATCAACTATTATAATGTCAGAAAAAAATCAAATTACTTTTGCTAGCTTATTTTTGTTGTTTTTCTTTGTTTTGTTTAGTTTTAGTGTAGTTCGGTTTTGGTTTATTTTGTTTTGTCTCATTTTGTTTTGGTTGTTTTTTTTTGTTGGTTGGGGTTTTTTTGTTTGTGTTTTTTGTTTGGTTGTTTTTTTGGTTGTTGTTTGTTTTTTCTGTTGTGTTGTGGGTTTTTTATCTGAAGTATATTTCTAAACTTTGACTCAAAAATAGTGTGCTGGTACTTTTTCTTTCATCATGGGAAACTACTTCACTAAAAAATATCAAATAGTAAATATTGACAAATGTGGAATTTAATTAAAAGGCATAAACCCCAAGTAAATGTGTGGCTTTTTTCCTTTCAGAGTTGATTTATTAAGTACACCATAAAAGTTGTTTCCTCTTGAAATTTACAAATCATGAGTGATATATATTGCTTGAAAACAGTTTGTGTAAAAAATTGCGAGAAACTTATGTTTGGAGCTAAGGCAGTATGATGATACATATTGTTCCTCACTCTGAAGATCCTGAAAACCATTCTGATCATCCATGGTCAAATTGGTCATCTTTATGTAGGTGTGTAGGTAAAATGGAAATCCCATGGGGTATCTAACTGAATATTCCACTGTTCCAATTTATTTGCAGTTCTGATGATATAAAATTTTTATGCCAGAATTGGGAATAAACACAGCTCTTATCATGTTGCTTCTTAGTGATTAAGCTTCAGATGAAACTTCTTTAAACCGTATGGAGAGACTTTTTGATTGTATCTATTTTTCTGCCTATAGATGCAAAAGTATGGCTGTTATTAGCCCTGGAGTAATTTTGGCTGGGAAGACTCCTCAAAACCACAACTGCTTACCACTGAGTAAACTTATGTTTGTCTTTCACATGTGTCCAAACATATAACCACTTTTAATGGAACAGGCAGAATGTGTTATACTACTGTTGCTGTAGATGTGCCTTTAACCAATGCACTTCAAAAGTCTTTGCTGTTGGTAACTAATTTGCGCATGTCCTACACTGGTAATCACTGTGTTTGGCAGTCTAAGAAGGACTGAATTTTCCCTAGAGATGGAATAAATGGAAGACTAAATTATATGAATGATTTCTCAAGAAATGTAGAAGAATTTGAAGTTGACCACTATTTTCCAATTAACTGGAGAATTGATCTTCTGTGAAGAAGCACAGAGAAGGACAGAGATTGGAAAAAAAAATCTGCAGAGGGAAGGTCTTAATTTTTTTTTAATTAAAAATCATTTGGAAAAAAAAAAAAATTGAAATATGTCTTACTTAATGCAAAATTGCAAAAAATAATAGTACAACATGAAAAGCCACTTCCGAATAAAAAGAAAGTGTGTTTCATTGTGACAATGTCGACATGTGATTCATGATACTGGAAGAATCTGAACTGACAGGATAAATGTAAGAAAATTAGTGTTGGTAAAAGTTAAAATAGAGTTGAAACAGCTCAGCAGCTTGCAATAGGCACTTGGTACTAAGCAGGATCAAGACTTTATCATATGTCTTATCTTTGCAGCAGTAATATCTGTCTCTTGGGATTTATATTACTCTCCTTGCCCCTAACTGTCCACAAATGTCTAGTTAATATCAGTAATGGAAAATACAAATAATCTGAAAATATGCAAGTTTCTGCTGCCAGAATTTCTCTTTTTTTCATAGGAAGAAATACATATAACAAAAACAGGGTGAGTCAGGATGTAAAGGAAATACATTGAAAACCGTTGTGGTTTTAACTCTGCAACACATATGATGTCAGTAAGGATTGACATAAATTCCAATACTTTATAACCTGTTGCCCAAGAAACTTGCAAACAAATGTCAGTAACATACAATGACAGAAGGACAAGTGTTAGGGAGAATTTTTGTTTTGTTGTTTTGTTTTTTTTTCCACCAGAAGACAGCATAATTTTACTTCCATATTCAAATAAATGGAATTTTAGACAGAAGTAACTTCTTTCCTATTCTTAGGTGCTTTTTTTTTTTTAAGAGAGTTGCTTTCTTTCCTGTCTTCCTCTGTTTTCAGTCACTTAAATTCACCAAAGGCAGAAATTGATGGAGGAAATTCCACAGCCTTGATTATAAACAGAAAAGATGATAAAATATTAGATTTTGTCATTCTCAAAACTGCCATTAGAGACTTTGGGAATTCAGAAGCACTGTTTCCTGTAAAGACATTTCTCCAAGAGCAGGGCATCTTGTATCGCCCTTGGAGTTCCAGGCATTAGCCACTCATGAAGGCAGGACACTGGGAAAGATGAATCAACACAGATAGAGCACTGTGTCTCCTAAACCATCATTTACCAGTAAAACCTTAATATATGGCTGCTACTGAAGACCTGGCAAGTTCTCCTTCTTTACGTCAGAACCCATCACATTTGATACATGATGAAAGCTGAGATCCTGAAACATTTTATATCCTGTAACGTAAAGCATACTGGGAGGGAAAGTAAAAGAAGATATCCTCCCTTCAAGGAAAGCAAACATTTTGCGTAAGGGACTCTCTCATTCAGCTAGATTATGGTTTTTTTTAACACTACCATACCTTATCATATAATGAATCAACTCTTTATTTCCAATGTTGTAAGATATCTGCAAGTAAAAAGAGAGAAAATAAATTTTCCAGGACCTCAGAGTCTTAAAAGTAAATGGGATTTTTAGCTTCTGGTTTAATACAGTTTTTTTTTCCAATACAATATTCAGACCTTTCATGAAAACTTATATCTTTTAAATACAAATAAACAATATATTTGTGAAAGTACTTAATTTGTAAAAGAAGGAAAGTTTTTGTGACAAATATTTTCAATATATTTAATTAATATATTTAATATTTAATATTTAATTACAAGCTTTTTGGGGTTTTTTTCCCTATTAAAAAAAAATAAAAATTATATATAAATATGACATAATAAATTATGCCTGTATGCATATGGGTGGAACACTAGTGGCATGAAATGAGATACAGAAAATTATCTAGATTTAAATGCAGAAAAGTATAACTGTGTAATGGACACCATGTAATGCATTTATGGGGGACAAAAGTGTTTCCATGAATTCTTCTAGACATTTTGGGATCAGGAGACTAACAGTAATTATTTTCAACTTGAGTGTGAAAAGGTCTGGCATGCCCAGTTCCCATCAAATTCCATGTTCAGAAAAAATCTGCTCCTTCCAATGATGTTCTTGCATTACTGGCCAACTTTACGGACAAAATTTCATAGATGCTCTGAGCTTCCCTGTGGCAAACACCTTGAAAATTTTCTGTAGGGATCTGAGAACAATGTACTTGTCAAAGCACTGAAAAATATTTTCAGGAATATTTCTTCAATGTCACAGAGTGGCAAGGGGATGGACATATTTTCCTCTTCTAACTTACATTTACTAGGGGGGGAAAAAAAAAAAAAAAGAAATTCACTCTGGGTCTTATTCTCAGTTAGCAAAAATGTTTCAGATTTACTGGTCTGTTCTATTACTTTCAATTCTGTTAGGGGGGAGGGAATCACATGTTTTTCTGGTTTCACCAAATATCCTTCCATTTCACCTTTCATTCTCCAGGGCAGTGATTATCAGATGTTGAAGACAACATGTAATTTGGGAAACGGTGACTTTTTGCCTCAGGCAAATTCACAAATGTTTGCAGTTTTGCTGCAGGGCAGAAGTAGAATGTAATCATATGTGCCACAAAAACAGTTCTTTTCACAGTCAAACTAGAGAGCTTTTTAGGCCAAGATTAAATTTGTCAATATTTGTGAAAAAAATTAGTCTATATGTACAGGGAGTTGCAAAGTGAGAATCACTGTATTGTTAATGTAAGGGTACATATCATCATGAGAATGCTCTACCTACATGTAGACATCTCCAACTGAGATACTCACATGGACTCCGTCACATCCAGTCCAGAAAAATGGGACCTTTTGTGGCAATATTCATCCCAGGCATGTATCTAAGATGGGTCAAATGAAGCATGCTCTAAAACAGTCTGATTTTCCCCCTTGACCAGGCTGTGGTGACTATTTCACATAGAAAAATCTCTATTGCAGCACCCACAGTCAGAAATAAGGAAATGCCACCCTGAGTTTCACATATGTTGATATGTATATAAACTGTGAAGATGGGAAGCAATTGTGTGAAATAAGCTTCTCATTCATCTTGGTCACAATGTACATGAAGCTGGACCAGCTTTTGGTATCATTTGGCAGTCCATTTAAAATCCTCTTATGGAGTGTCTTCCTTTATGTAGAATGGACTGAACATGTAATCTTCCCTAAATGACATCCATCTTCCCTCTTATCCCTGTTACTCTGTCAAGAAGCAGGAGTGGGAAGGATCAAAGGCTTCCTGACTGCACCACATGGGTGTGGTGCTCACTGTGCTCATCACGGGGTAGGTGAGTACTACATCACTGCACCATCACAATCTTGTCTGTGCCTTAATAGCAATGGGCTTACTTCACTGTGTTTTTATAGAAATATCTTAAATTGCACTACGTATTTTAAAATGCATTTTAACCTCTCAGGACCATATTCAAGAAATGTGGCTATAACATACTAAAGTTATCTGGATAGTGATGCAAAAGGAAAATACCAGAGTTTCTGTTCATAAAGGGTGACTAAACGCAGTAGAGTACTATGTTTTAAAACTGTCAGTAACCCATGGTCCTTTTTTTTATATTTACTTTAATGAGAATAACTCACAACAACAGCAGCTTGTCATCACTTCCATCTCATTGCTCTTGTTTACACACAGGGCTGTAAAACTTTACCTCTGCAGATTGCTTTAAAAACATAAATAAAAATAAAATCTAATTTACATTTCTGTTCCAACTGGTTTTCTTGACAGACAGCTGCCCACAGCTCAGTGGTTGCTCTGTTCAGTGTACTTTAATTTTCAGCTTTCAAGTTTTTCTGCAGCCCATTCAGAAGTAAATTCTCAGGGAAAATTGAGCTCTGTCATGGATGGATTAGTACTATAATAGTTGGTCACATATCTTGCATGAAACCTTTCAAAAGCAAGGCAAATGAGAAGGAAATGAAATTCATTTCATACTTCTTCAAGCACGCTAAAAGACTTTCTCTCCAAGTAATCTGTGAAGTACCACTAGTTTATTGGAGGTTCACATAACTACCATTACATTATACCTTGTCACAATCTCATATATTGGGTGACTGCTTTTTCTGAACTGATGGTACCTGCAAAGTGTGCTCCACAGGCACTGAGGAGAGAATACTGTTTCTTAAATCAAAATGTATAGGTCCTAGGAATGGCATAAATAAAAGTACTTGAAGCAAATTGTGACATTATGGGTCATAGGTCAATGAAATCTGAAAAGGAGATATATTGAGGAGATCTTGCATTTGCAATGTGATGAACTGATACAGTGGAAAAGAAAAAAAAAAAAAAAAGGGAAAGACAGGAGGGGAAAGAGAAAAACAGAGAAAGCAGAGAAAGTTTTTTCTAGACAGCTAACGTATAAAGCTACAGCCATTTCCCCTTGCAGAGGGAGAAGAGGCTATATTGCTTTTAGCAATCCATTTGGTTTCTTTGTCATTTGCAATGAAGGCAGCACTTCATCCCTTTAACACATCTCTGTGTGTCTCTGAGAGTGTATAAATGTGTGTTTTATTTCTTCTTATGGCAAGATAAACAAATATCTGCATTATTTTGGATAGTTATTTGATTCAGTCTTTATGATGAAAGCTATTTACAGGCAAAGGGAAAAAGAAATACCTGCACAGATCTTGTTCATGTGTTGATGGTGTCACAAAAAAGTGTAAGTAGAAGTACAGTTGATGTTTCAGTGCTGATGCAGGTAGACAAGGAATAGGTGCAAGTCATGATTCATGCCCTGGTTCAGGGAAGCAATTAAACATATGCTTAAGGCTCCTGGAATACAAAAAACTAGTTTAAGGCCCTGATAAATGTGGATTCAGTAGTGCTCCCTCAGTCTACAAATTTGCTAACTATATTTTTTTCTTTTTTGCTATTATTTAAGAAAAGAGGGTGATTATTTTAAAATACCTTTATTATACTTGATTGTGATTTAATTTCTAAGAAATTGATTTTTCTGATCATCAAACAGTTGCAACATGAATTGAAACTCCGTGCCCTGGCAGAGAAGTGTTGAAAATATGGTTTATATATGCCTTTCAATTTCAAACCTTTTTTTTAATAATAAAAAAAAAAAAAAAAAGAGCTTTTCTTAAACACACAAAAAAGGGGATTTAAGTAAAAAAATAAAAGCCAGGGACATTTTTAATGTTTTGGTTTCTCTGATTTGTTCTTTTGTTGTTGTTATTGTTCTTGGTTTCATTTTTTTTCTAAAATTTCTGTTTCATTTAACCAAAAGCTTTCATTTAACCACAACAATGAATATTAATAAAAATTGAATTTTGTGAATAATTGAAGCCAGTGATTTGCCACCGGTCCTTGTCATAATAAACTTAACAGAAATTCTTCATCTGATTGCAGAATTATCCTAATAAGTGTTAGGGCCACTCTAGGAAAGAAGCATTTAGAGATCAGACTCTTAAGTATACTGAAGAAGACATGAAATTAAATATTTTCCTTAGCGAAAATACTGAAAAAAAAGTTTTACTTTTACTAATTTAGCCTTAATTTACTTATGTCAACAATAAGGATAATTCTCCCAATCTGTCTGCTATTAAGATAATACATCTTCTAGACCTAATCAAGTGTTTCTACATTAAGCAGATCATAACTTTTATTATTATTATTATTGGTCAGCGTAAAATTTCCATTATTACAGTTTTTAGCTAAAATATTCCACACTGTGTTCCACCTTTTTGTATGCTTATTAGTACAAGAGATTTGTCTTAGTAAATACAGGGAGAGGGGCACATTCATAAACAAACACCATGGGACATGAGTAAACAAGGAAAAAAAAAAAAACTCAATACTCTTCCTCTTGACACCAAAAGGTCTTTTTAATCAATAATACTATTATCATATCTTTTAGAGGAATTACGAATTAGGAGAATCAGTGGTAAAATATCCAAGGGAGAAAACAGAAGTACAAACTTAGGGCACTAAACCACACAAGATTCAGTATATATTCCACTGAGAAAGAAGACACACAAGAGATATACTGATTGAATAACTAGAGAGAGAGCCTATGATAATAATCTCCATGACTTAAGTTAGTTGTTTAAGAAATTAATATGGTTATGTTGCCTTCTCAGTAACATTTATGGCAATATTTAAGAACTGCTTCTATGTACCAGAATATCATTGTGCTGTTTGAATAGAGATCAAAAGACAAGCTCTGACCTAAAGCAAATATCATGACAACATAAAGTAAGGGGAGAAAAAAAAAAAAAAAAAGTACTACTATATTCAGGTAGAAATGGTACCATACAAAAGTCACACAAGACAAAATACAGGTGACCCTGTGAGAAAAGGCTTTTTACACATCAGAAACACCTCTTTTTAACAGCCTGTAGTGATTTCTGTGAATAGAAATGGTTATTGTATTCAAATCAAAAGCAAATGCTTAGGAATGAAGAGATGAATAGCAGCAAGCAGCAAAACCAGCAGAACTCTTTTTGAAGATATGTGCCCTCACAGAAGGTGGTTTCAGTAATCAATTTCTGGAACTATCCACACCTTTCTCCCCTGGAGAACATAGGTAAGGTAAATAAAGAAAAGTAGCTGAATGGGTGGAATATTTTTCATATTTAACTGTGTAAAATCGCAAGGAAATCCAACAGAGAAAATGGACATGTTTGTATCAAGTAGTCTACCAATGTCACTAAAAAAGATCTGGCCAAAAGGAAATGTGCAGAATGAGTCAGCCATTTGATTAGTGAAGATAATGTGACATATTGTTATGAGAACACTCCCCATCTTTCTCCACTTGTAGCACAGTCATTGATTAATGTGAGTTAATGCTCCAGGTTACCACTTTCCGACAGCCTCCAGGCAACCTGACATAGTGGAAGGCAGGAAATTAGAGCTATCAAAGGCCTGAGAGGTTAATCTTCCAGTTCTCCTGGTAATGGGAAGAGTTGTTCTGTACAGTAGGTTTAAGAATGCTGAAGGACACAGTTCAAAACAGAACAGTTTCTGATTGCACATACAAGAAGTAAAGGTCTCTATGTTAAATTTCTATATCATCAACTAGGAGAAGAAAGGGATAGAAAAAGCTGCAGGTGGAGCAGGTGTAGTTTTGTAGAGAGGACTGTGGTTTCTGGTTTTGGGAAAGGATTTTGTTTGTTTTTAAACAATCACAAAACCATGCTGACCTTTTACTTATTGACTTACTCATAATTCAAATAATAAGTATACCTTTTGAAGAAATACATCCTCAGAAAATATCAGATCTAGAAAAATAAGAAACAAGAACTGCAACAACTACAGTTTAAATTTTAAAGATATAGAATGGATATCAGCTGGATATTTGCATGCTTCAAAAGCAAGAATCATTTCTCTTAAGTTCATCTATATAGTCTGAACAGATCTAGTGAATGATGGAGAAACAGACAGAGAGCACAATTTGTCTCATCCTAAGACAAGTTTCTGAGAAGGGATAAATTCCTTTCTGGAGTCTTGATATCTCTGCATGGACTAAAGTAGAAACCTATTTTGGCAGGTTAGACTACACAGCTGGATTTTAGATGTCTGAAGTTAGGCAAGACGACTTATCTCCAAATGCACTTCTGTAGACTGTTCCAAAAGACAGCTATTACCTGAAAAAAACTTCTAACTTCTGCTAACAATGTGATTGCTCAGTGAGCCTAAACATTGTGTACAAGATTTGTTTGACTTTGGAGCTACAAGCCAGAAGTATCCAACAAGGCTGTTGAATGGCCAAAGACTTAACAGGTATAACTATTCACAGTGCTAAAACTTGTAAATAAGCTATCTATCTCACTAAAATTTAGATCCCGAAATCATGCATATGTCCAGTACTGGTGATAACATAGTCTGAACAAAGAAAAGTTGGTGTGCAAAAAAAACCAGGCAGACTTTGGTGAAATTTCAAGAGGAAGTAGAGCATATTCCATCATTAACTTGAAGTAGATATACACCTTAGTAAACTTCAAGCTGCCTGTAATGCAGGGGTATAAGAAGGTCAGCAAGATGCAGGGGACTAGGACTGTGTAGAAAATTATAAAGTGTGCAATGTTAAGATGAATATGATATTTGACTGTCAGCCAATGCAATTTGTTCAAAATAGGTTAAATACACTCCTTCCATTTCCTCCTTTATAAGGAACTTGGTAGCCTCATTCTGTTATCAAGAGCAAAACCATCTCTGAGATCTGACTAGGATATAAATGAATAAAACTTTGAAATACTCCACAAATGCAGAGTGATATGAGGGATATGATAGGCATGAAATCAGACTGAAACTTTTTATCTGTTTCATATCAGGTTAGCAGTGAGATGAGTTGACCTTTGCTAGATTTTTTCCCCCAAAGAGAAAAGCAAAATATGTAAGTATTTTTCACCCATACCACACTCTTCATCTTTCATCTTAAAGAACTTTGTAGACATCAAAGTAATTAATTATTAGAGTATTATCATTGTTGAGGTGGCATACAATTCCAGAATAAGAGCTCTGCTTTACTGAGCTTTCTACTACCAACTCACAAAAAACAACTGTTTCTACTTGGTGAAATGCCAATGCCACGGTAGAATGGCAATTATTGGGCCAAAGAATTTTGCAGTTACATAGATGTAAATCTGAGGCAGCTCTGCTGAAGTCAGTGGTGTTAGGACAAGGTAAAAATGGTGACAGGATCAGAAACAAACAATCTACAGGTGTACAAAATCTGTATTTGTACAATGTCACAATGTCAGCATTTTGATTATCCTTATTTCTTCCTCAAAGAATAATGCAAAATATCTGCCAGAAATTTCTATTGCTTTTATTTTGTGTGGATAGCTAAAGAAAAAAAAATAATTAAACTAATAATAATAGTGACTGTTATTGCAACTACTACCTCTTAGTCTTCATGTTTATAGCTGAATATTTATGGTTTTTATTTTTTTAACGAGATTTCAATGCATTCAGGCTGGGGGTGGAAATAAAACTGGTAGTTACCCACAGAAAATGAATTATGCACCAAATTGTAAATATTCTATTTCCTTTTCTGATCTGAAAGTCCCCAAAGAAATATGAACACTTTATTTAAAATTCATCTGCAGTGACATTTCTTGGCTGCACACAGCACTCCCACAAATGCACAAGTATTTTTGAAAAAAGGTAGCTTTTTATGGGAATGTTACTGTGCGTTAATTCTGTTTTTTGCAGTCAGTCTGCTCTCTCCTTCTCAAATGAAATGAAATACTTTTCAGTGATGTGCTGTAAAAGAATAGATGTAAATAAATGCATCTTTCAAAAATAGGATTTAACTTATTTATACAGTTGAATTTATTTAGACTACAGGATAAAAATTCATTCAGATAAGATACTTATTACAAGATGCATAAAGTCTGAAGGACAGGTTTGATACACTATCAGCTGACAAGTAAACAATGGGGCACATGAGTATAATACTCCAACTACAGAAGAGATAATTTTTTCCATAGTCTTGACTGTTTATTAAGGTAATAATATTCTTCACAACTGTTTGAGCATTCTACCTGAAGCACACTATCAACTCTCTTTAATTAGAGTTGGGATCTTTTTCTTATTATAAAGTACTATGAAAGAAAATGTAATAAAACCAAAAACATCACTTTTGTCATTATCTTTCAGAATTCCTGGCATTCATTGAAACTCAATTTTTGTTATTTAGTTTCAACTTCTACAAAAGAAAAATAAAAAGGGTGCTGATTTCTTTCCTGGTTCTTGCTCAAAACTCATGGTTTCTTTGGATATTTTGTTTCTTGGTTAAGAAAAGAAAACAGAATAAAACAAAAACAGCCCCCCAAAAAACACCAAACCCAAACAAACAACAATAACAAACAAACAAACCAAAAACCAAAAATAAAACAAAACAAACAAAAAAACCCCAAACAAAACAAAACAAAAAAAAACCAAAACCACAAAACCCACACCTTGCAAAATAACTAAACAAAAAACCTACTCAAAACTCATATTCCTTTTTATTAACTGATCTCTTTCTTTGGGGTGGGGGAAAGAATAAAGCTGGTACCTCTGCATTTGCTTACCTCTCGGGGTACGAGTACTTTCTGCAGATATGTATATTTTGGGTTTTTTTTCAAAGTTGCAATAAAATATTTTTGAGAAGTTTACTGAGAATCACTCTGAATGGCCCATGGAAGGAGAGTGCTGACTGACCTCAAGGTCCAGCCAGATGATCCACTCAGACTTATTTGTTCACCAGAATCACTCACCATTTAGATAAGCACTGCTTTATCCAGTAAATGTGAGTTAGCCATGGCCTGCTCCCCTTTTAGTTCAGTGAACAGAGACAGGCCAATCCAGAGGGCAAGATTGGGATTCTGCAATGAGTGTCTGGAATAATTCAGAAGAATTCTCCTTTAAAGGTGATTACTTTACAGGAATCTTTGATAAATGTTGAGAGACTACTACTCAGATGACTAAAATTAGATTAATTTCACTGTTAATTTGTGGAAAAAAATATTTTCCATGAAGTAACTCAGTAAACCAAAACCACAAGGCTGTAAATATCAAGAAGCTGCAAAGGGTAGATGCTCATTCCATCCTTCTTTCCATTTTTTTATCTCCCACATTTTACTTCTAATATAATTCATTTTGATGTGCTGGACCATGTCTTCTCCTAATAAGAAGAAATAAAAAGAAAAAACCCTGTGCTTTTCTTTAAAGTGCTATTGCTTAGACCAAATAGAAAGGGCATTGGTGCTGAATTCTCCACATGAAATCCAAGCTGATCTCTGTGATGAAACAGACACACACACTTATCACAGATCATTTTCCTTTTCTCTTACAATTATACCTGGCTTGTATTACATCTTCTTCAGTACAGACAGTGTGTATACGTCGACTTGATGCAGAATTTCAAGCCCTTTTCTGTCTAGAGGTAGTTGCTTAATAGTTAATCCATGCTCTCTGTGATTCAGAGTACTACTTTCTAAAAGTCAATTAATATTTTAAAATCTTTATTTGTGTATTTTCCTTTAAAAGTAGTTTAAAATACTTGGATAAAATAAAACCAAACATGTTATGTTACAGTTTATTATTTTCCTCTTTTCTCACCAGAAAATAATACACATTTTGATGGCTTACCTATTTTGAAAACAATATAAATGGACAAATGTAAGAATTTGATTTTGTAATGTACAATGCCAGCTTCCAATTTTACCTTTTATGTCTTCGTTTTATCTTTAATTGTTCCACACTTTGTCTGACTTCATAGGATATCATACCATAATATGGAAGGTATTTATTTGATTATAAAAGTCATTAAAGGAATTATTACTTACTACTGGCTGAAGCATCCAACTAGAACTACCTGGGAAGTCTCTGATGAAATACCATTTTGATGTAGTCAATTCATCAAAGTTCAAAAGTTTCATTTAAATGTCAGTTTCCACAAACCTATACCAAAACACATTCAAGATTCTGTTGGATGTTTTCTTAAATTTTTTTCAAAGTGGATTTAGAAATCTACTTTATTTTGGTTTTGCAACCCAAAGTCTGTTTTTCTAAGGAGTTTGTGTCATTGAGTCAGTAGGGATTTCAGATTTCCAGGATTCCTGTCCTCAGATATACTACAATACACACATCAGTCCAGTATGCAAAATACCTTAGCTTTCAAACACCACTGATCTAATGCATCCTTGCTATATAAGCTGCCCAAAGTTGTTGTATGAAATCTTCCAAGTTTCAAGATTCATATCTGCTATTAAATTAGGAGATGATCCAAAGCTCTTCATGTTAATAGACAGCTGCAGGTGTTAAATCTATGGGCAGGGCTGAAGGGACCTTGATGTCCTTGAGATACTTGTTTTGAACAGACTTCACAAAGTTTCCAGATATCATACTGTGAGTCTTGGAAGCTTCAGACATTGAGAAATGTAGACTTAAACTTTAATAAATAAATAGCAGAAACCCCCTTATTCTCTACATGACTTAAAACCCCTGTGACTGTCATTTCAAATTACAATTGATACAACTGATACATGGTACAATTAGCTATGTTACACCATAACAAGATCAAGAGTATGTATATTGGCACTTCAGGGAAACACCTAGTTGCCATCCATTGATAATATCTACCCTGGAAACAGCAAACAGCTTTAAGAAGGAGACTGTGTGATATATACAAGACAAAGAACCCATTCTGTCACAGAACCATATGCTGTACTAGTGGGAAAATTACTTCTATTTTACTATACAAATAATTTTTTTTTTTTTTATGGACATATAATCTAAATGAGTGAAGACATTGCAGAAAATTATAAACGACCTGTACTAATCTTGATTTTATAAATTATGCTACATACTTGCTTCCTAACAGTATTCTTCGCATGGCAGACAAATTTCTTGGAAATCAGTCAACTGATAGTATAATTTTCTGATATCACATATTCTTTGATGCTTTCCATTTCAAAAAGTTTTAAACTGGCTTCTTGAAAGATCAAAAAAATCAGAGAATCGTCTAGTTTATTTACCTTAAATACTAAATACTACCTGTCCTCAGCACAGAGTTAGTAATTTCTCAGGTGTTATAAAGAGGAATCTGATCATTAATATAGCACTACTAAATGGTGATGTCCCATATTGTTTCAGAAGGAATTAGGTTGAATTTCACAAAGTCCTGTATAAAACCAGTGGTTATACTTGGGCACATCCCATTTTCAGAAATGTGTATGTTGCAGCGTGGAACTCCCTTTTCTAATTTACAATCCAACACTAACCCAGGACATAAAACCTACATTTGATATTTGGAAGAGTGCGTCCCCAGTGTCTCTTAAATCAAGACTTTTTTTTTTTTTTTTCTTTCTTCAGTTTCTTCATTGTAAAGCTATTCAGTGAGTGGGAATATCTGGAGACAACCTTGAGAAGAAATTACTTATCTGGTATATATTTTCTTCCTTGAAAGCTACTGCCGATAATACTTTTGCATAAAATACTGAGTTGTAAAATGGAGCCAGGGACTGAATGATTTTACTGGGTGATGGTATGGACTTATTTGTAGTTAGAAAGTTTATTTCAAATAATTTCAGTGTTTCTAAGAATAAAAAGAGGAATCAATTCTTTCCAGCAGTAAAATTAATCCCCAAAAGATCCACATTTATCACAGTATACCAAGGCACTTGTTTCTATTTTAATTAATTACCGCCTCTTTAAGCTAGAATCTATAGGTTTCTTCTTCTATTGTGTTCATTTGTAAGAGGTGGAAAAAAATCACCTGTGTATCTCTTGTGTTTAAAGCCTCATTTAAAGACTGAGGCTTCAGAAACTTGAGGTTTTCAGGTGTATTTACATTGTGTAGTCTGTCTCCATGGAGTTCCTTGAAAAGCAGCAGGAGATAGGGGAAAGATAGGAGGAAAAAAAAAAAAAACGGAAAAAAAAAAAAGGAAAAGGAAAGAGAAAAGAAAAAAAAAAAAAAAAGAAGGTAAGATAAATAAGGAAGAATTAATTTTACATTTATCTTCTCAGAATACATAACACAGTATATAATGTTGCTAACTTAGAACTTAAAGCATAGTTTCAACAACATCTTGCAGCAATTTTTCTTCTCTAACTCAACTTCTTAAGGTCTTTTATCAGGTCAACCTTTACACAATCTAGTTCATTATGTTTTGCAAATGGTCCCTTGTTTAGACTGCTCTTGCTCTTTCTTTTACCCTTTCATGTGTGTGAATAGTTCTTATCTATGTTCTTTTGTTATGAACAGAGACTAAGAATTGAGACCTGAATTTAAACCTAAATTCAATGAACAATCTCTTATGTAATATACCAGTTAAGCCCTAATGAAACCATTGAAATCAGCAGGAAGATTTGCAGTCAGTGAGTGCCTTCATTGAGATTTGGATCAAGACTTTAGCAAACTTTAAAGCATTCATGGAGTTTAAGTTCTAGATGCAATATTGTGTCTGCAGTATTGATGCAGATATGAGTTAGGACCAAAAGGAACTAATAGTGCCTTGATCTGTTAAGATCATAGAAGTAATAGAAGAATAGAACAACGTAAGTAGCACAGAGACAGATTCAGTCACTACACACATTTTCTTATAATGGCTAGTCAAACCTGACTGCATGGGGTTTTTTGGTTTGTTTGTTTAGGAATTTTTTAAGGGGGTATTTTTTGGATTTGTGGTGATTTTTTTTTCCCCTTAAAAACAAACAAAATAAACCAAAACATTTTAACAGTAACAGAAATAATAATAACTTACTGCTGATAATAACTTACTTTAAAAAAATTAAGTCAGTATTTCTACTGCACTTAAGGTAGACTTCTTCACACCTAATGTTATTTTCAAAAAACAAAGTTTTCAGTCAGAATTGTTTCCTGTAGTCCATAGCTAGGGCTAGGCACTTCCAGGTATTCCTAACTCATTGTCCCCTGAAGGTATTTTCTCTGCTATCTGATTACGGTAGATAGATGCTAACCTTTCAGATAGCCCAGCTTATTTACACTGGTGGAAACCTGCCTGGTCAATAATTTGTTTTACTAAGTATTTATTTGTCCAAGTTACTGATAAAGTGTATTTCAATATTTGTCTTACACTTAAACAGCTAAAGTAAATACATTACTACAGGAGTTAGGCAGGAACTAAAATGAGATATGTTGTTAGCTGAATTTTTAAAACAATTAAAATGAGCCAGAGATGCTGTTATAAAAGTAGTGTCTTGGAGGAAGAAACTCCTCTTACTGGTAAGAAAAAAAATATAGAAGGGCTAAAACAAAGTCAGTGTAAGAAGGGCAAAGAGGAGGCAACAGAAACAGAGAGAAAAAAAAAAAAAAAAGAAGAAAGTTCTATCCCTAGTGGGTTTGAAAAATAAAGCAGGAAACTGCAAATTATTGTTATGAAAAAATAGGTTTTTTTCTTTAAAAAAATGTTGAGGAGATGCTTGTGTTGGTGAAATGTGATTCAGAAATACATTCTAGTTCAAGTCCAGAATATTGGTATATCAAGAAAATGATGTTTATTGCAGATGGAAAGTCATTTCTGACAAAGCTTTAGAAAAAGAAAAACGTTTTTCTGGGACCATATGATTAAAGATGGACCAGGGGAAAGTGGAGGGGAAAAAGGAAAGAAGAGGAAAGAAGAGTAGCTCTTGCCTTTATAATTACCTTGGACGTGGAACTATTTTTTGAGAGAAATTTTTTGTGATTTACAAAAATTGAAAGAGGGTCCTTGAAGATGTTAAGAGCAAAGACTTCCTGCTATGTTCCCCATTTTGTCTTGTCCCATCATTTCTGATTTTTTTACCTGATTAATGGCTTTAACTTTTGATATAATAATGTCCATACTGAAGTGACTCTGAAGGAGTGAACCAGTTATACATATTGGTGATTTTGGAGGAAGAAACCCAAATTACTCAGACTATTCAGAGGTACTCTTAACATGTACTCAGAATTTAGTAGAGAGTATGTTGGCATTCTTTTGCATATTTTTTCACCATATATTATAGGCTGCTATTTAATGAGACATAAAAATCACAAGTACAGAAGAAGAATTAAAAAAAGGAAAGAATGAATCTGGGTTTTGGCCATTGCACTGGAAGGAAACAAACATTTAATCTAAAATACAGACAATATGTATCCAAAAAGTCCCATAAATCTCAGTTTCAACTGTCAACAAGCTCCATCATTTTTTTCTGTCTTCCATTCCTACCTGAGTTCTCTAAGAAAGAGGCTTCCGTGTCATGGTCTAACTTCTGCAGATAAAATTAAGAAATATTCATCTTAGGGAGAATGCATTTCAGAAATCAAATTACAAAGGGCATTAAACACAGCTTTTTGTCCTCCTGAATAATGATTCATAACAGACTCTTCTCTTTGTTTTTAAATGATTGACTGAAGGTGTCTGATTCTTAAGGGCTCATTTATCTTTGGAGCTTCATTTTAACACAGTGGCCTAACTACCCCTTTGAAACAAGTACCCAAACCTCAAAAAGGAATAAAGCTTCAGGCATGTCCTCTTTCTTTACTGATTCTTGTTGCCTCACAAAGATTCTTCCATGCTCAGTATACCAGCTGTTGTGGACTCTACTTCATTGCTTACATGTTTTGGGTTTTTTTTGATTGGTGTGTAGGAAGTATAGACCCCAGCTTCTTCAATTAGTTAGCAGTTAAAATGTCTTCCAGGAACTGGACAGCTCATTCCAAGTTATGAGGTACTTAAATATCATTTTGTCATGTAATCTTCAGCACCAAATCAGATAGTAAAGTTTTGTTCCCCTACAAGAACACTTGATTTGGTAATCAAAACAGGATTATAATACTTACACTGTAAATGCATAATAACCCCTGTTCTTGAAGCTACTTGAAGATTTGATTAGGCAAATGTAACTTAGCAGAATCAACTGATAAATACCAGTGATATGAGTCTAGAAAATCTAATGGTTCTGCTGGTATTAAAATTTTAAATCTACGAAATCCAGGAGAAGACATCTGATCTATTTAGGTTAGACTCATAATGGGTTACACAGGTAACACATGTCATGGTTCAGGTAGTCCCAGTGCCTCCTTTGGAAATATTAATAAGAATGATAAAAGAAAAAAAAAATATACAGTTCTAAGTATAACATCTGTCAACAAATTTAGGCTCTCAGATTCTGCTTAGAACTCTCCTAACCTCAGATTGATTTCCTGAAATCAATTAAATCAATGGGCAGCTTGAAACCCAAATAGGAGTCAGAACTCTAAATCCATCTTTGGGACTGGGCCTGAATTGCTCCATTATGGACATTTGAATATATTCTGTGTCAACACAGCTATAGTGAATTCCAGTCTCTGACTCGCAAACATATTAAGTCTAATTCTGACTTTCTTTATGACATTTGATTCCTGACTGTGAACATTACCTCCTGTTCAACAACCTCCAGTTTAATTTTCCATTTTGTTTCACTGAATTAAAGGAAGAAAGGAAACTGTCTTGTGAGTCTTTCATTTTATAGACAGCTGGTCATTTCATTAACACTTTTCATATTCTTGTTTGTCATGATGACTGACTATAGTAAAAAGATTTTCTTCCCATTAACATACCATAGAGCAGCACTTTTTTCCCAGGGATGTATTGATTGAGTGAGGAGTACATTTATTAAAATGTAACCAGCATCAACTTGCTGGCTCATGCGAATGGTGTACACTTTAACCAATTAAATAGTCATGAAGAAGAAAAAAAAATCAATATTTCTTGGATCTTTCTACTCCTGACTTTTCCAACAAAATGGCCTATAGATTTACAAAACGAATAAACAAATGAACATAAATCTTATTATTTTGATTTTTAATTATATATTGGGTCAGAAAAGAACCTTCACAATTATCTGGAGCAAGATTAACATTGGTTAGATAAATCTAATTCCATGATCCATAAATTACTATATTATGGAAGCTTAATTTATATGAATTAAAATCAATTTATTTCATTCTGTTTCAAGTAGATCTTACAGTACTTCTTTTTCTTCTTCAAAAGTGGCTTTTAATACTGGCTTTAACAATATTTGGACGGCCAAACTCAGAATGCAATAGGGAAAAGAAGCAGTGGGAAGTAAGGAACAATAATGTGACTGAATAAAGGCCACATTATAATGTTTAAGCATGACATCTCAAAAACTCCTTTCATTCTCTATTCTTCCTTGCCTTCTGCAATTCTTTCTATCTCACTGTATTTTTTATAGTACCTGACATGTTATTAAAGCATCAACTCTCACTTTTTACTAATAGGAAAATAATTCTCATTTTATAAACCTTTTTTTTTTTTTTTATCCCATATTTCTGAAGAACAGTACTAAACCCCCACAGTATATGAAGAAATTGTACATAAATATCTATAATAATACATGCACATCATATATGGACAGATTCTTAATGAAAACTCCATAGTTTTGGAAAATTTCAACCCATTGATTTCAGGAGCATGGAGCTAACAGTACTACACAACAAAATCACAAGATGCTTCTGAAAATTTAGACTAGTCAATTTATAAAAAGAAATCATTCACGAGTAATCAGTACTACATAACTGGAGAATCTTCTATCTGTGCATCAATCTCCAAAAATGTCACTGGGCAATTGGTTTCCAGTGCTAAGAAAAATGAAACATTTTTTTAGGAAGTGAAAAAACCCAACAGGTTAATTCCAAGTTAGGTGATGCCAACCATGCATCTCAGACAGAGGTATTTCAGTGGAAGTCATTACATCAGAAAGATAGATAGAGAGGAATAGGTAAGAGATGTAAATCAGAGCTTGTGCTACGCTGAATGGATGCTGCAGGACTCTCACAGAGCTGTTAACTGTTGTGTGCCTACAGAACACTCTTTCCAATATTTCCTGGAAGAGAAGCTGTAGTAGTCACCTGTTGCAAGATTGTGAAGGTTACCCAGATAGTCATTACAACTCCAGAAAGAAGCCACTTCCTTTTTTTCCTTTCCTTTCCTTTCCTTTCCTTTTCTTTTCTTTCCTTCCCTTCCCTTCCCTTCCCTTCCCTTCCCTT
>JANVCC010010235.1:4344712-4362215 GCA_025345505.1 Todiramphus chloris collaris
TTTTTTTTTTTTTTTTTTTTTTTTTTTTTTTTTTTTTTTTAATATGCAGGAACTGTTTGTGTGTCTTTTCTTCCATGTTTCAGCTGCCTTGATTCCACAACCTGCAAAGTTGAAAATGTCCATGTACAATGCTTTGTACATTGGATCTCAAAATGTTTTTCAGACTGTGTGGTACTGTTGTAGCTCAAATTGAGAAATGAGCGTAGGAGACTTTCTTTTTTCAGTCAATGTCTCAACGCTGAAATAACATTATATATGTTTAGTCTTTTGAGTATTCTTTACTCCCACAAGTAGTCTCTGATGGGGAACTGGTCTTTCTTTCATACTTTCTACAAAGCTTTACCTAATCTTTCCTGGAAGTTTTCCAGTCCATATGCTGACACAGCATTCACTATTTCTACTCCACTTTTGTGCATAAGTATTTGCAGATTTCAATATGCTCCATCTGTTGGCACTTTTAAAATTCTAAATTTAAGGGTTAATTTAGTTTATATTCAGCAGTTTTGAAACAATAGTTAAAAGCCTATTTTTTTGCTATTGGTGTTTTCTCCCAGCTTTAGTACTTATTGTAACTATTCTCTTTCCTCCTGATAGTAAGATAACCAGATATCCAGTCATGTAATGGCTGAGATATGAAAGTTTGCACTCTGCTGTAATGTACTTTTCATAATGGCAAAGGGTTCTATTTGCTGCTTACGTGAAGTGCACAATTTCCAATATTATGCTAGAAACTGCTTTCAAAAATAAAGTCATAAAAATAAAAACCAGTTAAAGGAATAAATTGTCCATTTCCTGATGATGTGTTTAACAGTTCTAACAAGTATAACATTAAAATTTTATCAACAAATCACAAAAATGACATTTTGTACACAGAAATCAATTTTCCGTACAACTATCCACAACACTCACTTGTAATTTATTTTGCCTATAAAAGACTTCACTTTTAAACCTAATTTTATTTCTTCAGGGGAGTGCAGAAGAAGAAAATGCTATACATTTTTCTGCCTCATGCAAGAGGCAAACAGGCAACAGGACAAGTAGTAATAAAGATAAAGAAACTAGATAGAAAATGAATATCTATGTCTTCAGCAAATGAGAAAGTAGCATGGAGCCACATACTTGCTCCTTCATTGATTGGGTGTTTTGTTCCCATTAGGATACAATTTATTTGAAGGAAATGAGAAATTCTTGCACTGGTTTGCAATAGGAACATAAAGAGAACAATTATGGCTTTCAGGGTGCTCCTTGTCCATAGTTCTTAGTCTAAAAATGGCAAATACCAGAGGTTTCAGACAAAGGCTGTAAGAAGCCAAAGAGAGACAGCCTTCCTACATGGAAACTTATCTCCTAGTGACCTCTCAGTTGCATGTCAGCCAGCTTTACCCATGTTTCCTCTTTAATGTCTTTCATTATGTATGTGTTTATATATACATGTGTATAACCATATCATATATATGATATATGATATATGATATATGATATATGATATATGATATATGATATATGATATATGATATATGATATATAACATTGCAGGTTATATATTAATATACTCATTATATATGAATGCTGATATATTATTATATAAATTAATCCCTTACTTAAAAAAACACCTTGAGTTGAACATTGATGAACTCGTGGACTCAGAGATATCTTTTGGGAACTAGTGTACTGTGTATACCCTTTTAACAAACTTCAATGTGCAACATTTGATAGCAGTAAAGTAATAATTTGTAATACACAACTTTATAACCTATGAATATTGTTTGTGGTTATGAGTTCTCTCATGGATTGTAAAATGACAGCATCATGTGGATACAGAACTTTTTGCTTCTTCTGTCATTTCCCCACCCCTTCACTTCTTCATGTTGGATTAAGATTGGGAGAAAAGGAAGCATGGAGTTAGAAAGAGAACCATTAGAGATGTTCCTTCATTCAAACAAAATAATCTAATAAAAAAAGCTTTCTCCTAATGAGAACAAGTATATTTGTCATGGAAGTGGTTGCTATGCAACAGCATTGTCTAGTAGGCATCTCTGGTCACCTGGAAGAAGACAAGTTGGTCAGATAACTAAGGTTGTAATAACACAAGGGCTTGGCCATTCTCTCCTTGCAGGTCAAGCTGAAAGGGATGTAACTGTGGAAGGGACTTTGCTTATTACAGGGGAAATTTTTGACTTCTAAATTAGTATCAACCAGACTGTCTGAAGGGAGGTTGAGGTAGTGCTGGGCAATGTGTGGGTAAAGCTCTGTCTATGACAAAGGAGGGTTTGACATGGCTGTGTCAAACTGTATTTCCTCCCTCCTTGTATCTCAAGAGCCATACCAGAATCAGAAGTTGTTCAGTTTCAGTTGTATTAAGTGCAAACCATAGTGAGACCCTGAAAGCACTGAGCTCTTGATGCCTCCTGTCTGTGGGAATGGAAGATGAGACATTTGGAGTCCAGAAATTCAACATAGAGGGGCTTTATTAAACATTGCTTCTAAACGTAACCAGGGAACAGGATAGTAACCTGGTGAGAGACTGTTTAGTTGTCTTTCACTTTTCTCCCATACTTAGTTATGAAGTAAAACATTTGTATTTCTTTATTTATAAGCATTTTTACCCTTTGCAATGATACACGTTTTCCCTAACTTCAGCCATTTGAAATACATCTGTCTACTCTAAATCAGTTGCAGGATGGGATGAATTAGTTTCCAGAGGTATCTAATTTTCTTTATTATTGTAGAGACAGCATAGTTCACTGCCTCTTATTGGACAGCAAAACTTACATGGGATGAATCTCAGACCTTTGAGAATCACCACTTCAAAATTCATCCCTAGATATTGCCACTTGAATAATATTAAAATAATTATTAAGGTTATCCTACATCTTAGCATTTCTAGTAACCTCTGATTTTATTGATAGAATAATTTTTCCTATGAAGTGTGAATAGTTAAAACTGTCCCCTGAGCCTTTTATTTTTCTGAACATTTAGACGCTGTTCAATACTTATATCTAAGTTTCTAGTTGCACTTGTAAACATCAGAAGGTGGGAAGTTTTGCAGCCTAAATACAGGTTGCGGAGCCTGGTCAGATATTATATTTCAGATGCCAATAAGGACATTTGCATATAAACTGTACTATCAATATCTCATTTTAGTACACCAAAAAGCTTGCTGTAATGGGTGTTATATTGTTTCCTTCCCATTTTACAGAGTACATTTGCACTTGAAGATCTCAAGCAGGACAGAATGAGAAACTCCCAAATCCTGTGAGAAACAGAATGTTGAACTTTAGAACTGCTATTCAAAATAATAGTAATAAGAAGGGATGATATGCTTTCCTCCCTCTTCCTGTTCCCACATAAAGTCCTCTTGGGAGAAATGAAAGCTTCCTTGTGGGTTGTTTTTTTGTTGTTGTTTTTGTTGTTGTTGTTGTTGTTGTTGTTGTTTTTGTTGTTGTTGTTGTTGTTGTTGTTGTTGTTTTCTTAACATTCAAATGTTGCCTGGAAATGATTGTAAGAAAATGTTGTGGTAACTGTTGTAAATATTCTGCTTTCTTCTGGATCGAAATTTTAGGTCAGCTGACACTTTCCAGTACACAAGATGGCATCCCATTCTTGTACTGTTATCTATACTATGGCAATTGCTCTTTGTAACCAGGCATGCATAGTACATCTCTGAGTTTTGAACTATAACACTGAGATGTGAGCTCCTCAACTATACTCAGCTGGGATAAGTGAAACAAACTATTTAATGAAAATGTTACAAGCTTAAGTAAAAATATTTTAAAAGTCAAGCTAATGAGAAAGAAAGAATCTGCAGTAAATGCTTGTTTTTCACGGCAGGTCAGGGGGATAAGATGGGACTTCAAGGAGTCATTTGCTGCAAAAGAGAAATGTGAATGATCTTCTTTTATTAGTCTTATAATATCTCTTGATGAACGTACTGACCACAGGAAAAAGGAGAGGAGAAAGAAGAGATTGCCCTCATAATCTTTTCAATCTCGAGAACCATCATCAAATATCTATCATATTGCATCCTTTCCCTCATGCCATTGAAACAAACACAACTTCTGAGTGTTTGAAATCACAATTCACCTCCGTGCTTTGCTGCTCCATCCCAACTCAAATGTTGTCAAAATCCTGCAGGGAGCAGACATTACTTTAGCCATTATGCAATTAATGAATGCTACATCACCTTTTCAATGCTTTCTTTTGTCTAACTTCAATGACCTGTGTGATGGTGTTCCTGTCTCTTTCTCTAAGACACTTATGCTATGACCTTATTTTCTTCCCCTTATATGTAGACAGACCCTTTTGTACAATCTAGTATGATTCAAAATATTTTCGAGTGATAAGTAAAGCTTTGAACTTCAGTAACTTTTGAATCATACTGCAAGGGTGGGATGATTCTTGCTACAGCTACTATACTTATTAAACTATTATGAAATGAAATTTTAGTCCTTTGAACGGTTCCTTTTGCTACCATATTTAAAAAAAAAAAAAAAAAAAAAAAGTCTGCTTCCCAGAGACATATGTATTTCATATAACTTTTATGAAGAAAATAAAAACAGAGATTAAAAATTCTTTATTTTTATCCCACACTTATATTTTAATGATCCTTTCAGAAAGTCCAGAATCAAACTTTCTCATTTTTGACTGTTCTGTTTAGAGGAAGGAAGGGACAAATCCAATACAGCTCACAAACTATCTAAGCCCTCCAGCAAGTGTCAGCATTATCCAAGATAAACTCACATTGGAACAGACGCCTTAATTTACAGCTAGGTTTTATATTCCACAAATAATTTATTAAGATACAGAACATTCATCCATTGGGATTTAGAAATAAGCTCATATCCTGTACAGATTGCACATTTCAGCTTCAGATTGGAAACAAAGGAGTCACCAAATATTATTAACACAGCTGCAGTGTTGTAATATATGCTGAGGGTGGCTTCCAGCTGAGACAGTCTCAGCATGGTGCATACTGGCATGACCACAAGAAGGGTCCCATTTAGCATGGCTTGAAGAGCACTTTGGAAAGACAGGGATCTGGGTTGAATGTCTGTAGCAATGTGCAGAAGCCTGACTATAGATGCATGCATGTATGCCCACTTTTTGGATAAATCTCCTTTTGCATTGACAATTACTTGTGCCATTGACAACACTGGACCAGGAAGTCACTGGACAGAGGACTCTCCTAATTTAGGGGATTTACTTCAGTGTCTGTGAGCAAATTTGACAGGTCAAACCTAATATGAAACATTAAATTAGAACAATCAAAACCCATTATAACTCTAGCTTATGTGCAATGTTACTACCATGGAATTTGTGCTGCTTCTTTCCTGTGGAGTCCATTTTTAATGTGACACAGGCCATGCTTAGGGACTATTGCTCCTTTAGGAAAGTTGGTAATAGTATTTCTCAGGAAACAACTGTAACAAAGGTAGTCTACAAAATCTGTAAATAAGATCTTTTATCCTAATCTTATCTGCAGAATTGTAGTAGACATTTGCAGAGTGCTTACTGCTAACTGGAGTCTAACATTGATACTGGGCTCCTCTTAAGAAGTGAAGCTCATATAAATCATTAAATCTGAGGAAATCAGGTGATGATTTGTTAAAATACTTCCATGCTGGTAGACTTAGCTTCACTTCAAATAACTGCTGCTTCCAGTGTGGTTTATAAAAATAAATACCTCTGATCTAAACATAGACTTGCTTGCTTGTCATAAATTTTGACTAGCACAAAATAACTACACAGTCCTTGCTCAGTACTAGCTCCACTAACTGCTATCAAAGCATCAGAATTACCCTCTCTGTCCTACCTTGTCTTCCTTAGGAAACAAGTTTAGAACTTTTAAAGGTCTTCTGTATCTGACTCAGTGAGCTCAACATAATCTGAATGAGTAACCCAAGGTCTTAAGGATGAATATGGTGTTGGTTGTCTTGTCTCTTATGCTTTAAGGTGCATTGTGTCAGAGACAGGATTTTAAAATTCGGGACTCAGACAATTCAAAAAATAACCAATCGATAAAGAAATATTTTGGAAAAAATAAGGACATCAACTTGTTTGGCATACAAATGTAATACAGTTTTTAGCATAAACCTGGCACATTAAACATACTTATGCACATAATTAACAAAAAAAGGATGTCCCCTCTTCCTCTCAAAATTCAAACAGAAAACCCTGCTGGAATTTATTAAAAAAAAAAATGGATTTTTTTTTGTACATACCTTGATGGTATGTACATGGACCAGATGAAAGTGTGAATCATAAATGACAGCTGTTAATAACATTTCTTGCTATTATGCAAGATTTTCGCATAATATGTTGCTGAGACCACTGCATAGATATCTGAACTAACAGGTTAGTAGGGAATTTATGGTTCTCTTCTATACTAGTAAAAGTCTGCAGAGCAGGTGTTCCTTATCCACACCAAGACTGATAGTAGACTTTGATATTTATTCCCAGGAACACAGTGGTCCCAAACTCTTCCACATCATATAAATATTTATTGACACAGTCAGAGTCTGAAAAATTTCTCAGTGTAATCACAGAAAGGAAAAAGTGTTACAATTTATTTGTAAGTAGGAAACTAAATGACAGACAGTAAAACACTTATTTGGTGAAGTCACACGGGAGGCTTCTCCTAAGCACAGGAAATAAGGGAAGTTCTATTTCTTGTCTCATCAGCTGCACCAGTCCTCCCTCAGAAGTCTCCATTCTTCACACATATACTACAAACCCAGTATTTTATATCTATCAGATATTCCATCCAAACTTTCCATTAAGTTTATGCAGTACTAAGGTTTGTGTGCACTTTTGCTTTGTGTACACTTAACGTACAATTCTTTTTGGTAAGCAGTGCAAGCAACAGGATCAATACTGCTACGTCTTTAATAGGGTATTTTCTACACATAATTGAACAAAGACCTCTAGCATTAAGCATCAGTTGTATTGTTGTATTGTATTGTTCATGTACTTATTTGCTCATGATTCATTTAAGTTTGTGTTAAAAAAAAAAAAATTAAAAAAAAAAAGATATGCATGAATTGTAAATTAAAGTACACAGATATGCTGCTTTCTTATCTTGTGCCTGAACTTTGAACTACAATGTTCTTCAAATGGAAACAAGTAAACAACAGTACAGAATAATTCTATGCAAGCTTTATGCATTTATAAACAATCAAATCCTGCTACAAAAATGGAGTACACTGTCATACAAAAAGGAAAAAGATAAATCTATATTCAGCTAGCTGCTAAGCAAAAATCTTAAATTTATGCTTGAATTCACAGGGCTTGAGACATTCTGTATCTTATTTATTTGTTCCTTGTAACTACCAAGAGGATTGTTGTCCACTGTTTTACAGAAGGCAATAGTCTGTTACATGTATATAAGAGAATCTAAATCTCTATGTTATTAAAGAGAAAAAAAAAAAAGAAAAAGTGATGCATAAACTTTGAAATTAACAATAAGACATATGCCCTGATTTTTTTGTGTTTAAAAGGATTTTTACTTAAACCTAAGATTACATTTGATGTACCAAAATATTTAGAGGCAATTGGAACAAACAGTGAACCTTTTTATCCTGTGGTTCATGAATGTCAGAGATAGAGTAGTGCTTAGGCACTGTCTGTACACAGGGATAATTTCAGACCAAATATGGTTTTGTATTACCTTGTATAATAAATATTTTTTTAAAGTTCCAGATTCCATAGAGACTTATGCTGGAAAAGCAGTTAAGAATACTTTCATGTGGGGAAATCTAATTTAAAAAATAATGGAAATTATAAATGATTAAACAAATACATAGTTGTGTACTATACTTTCAAAAGACTATAGATAGGTGTTATCACTGTAAAATAATGAGAGGATTTCTTTACCAAATGAATGAATCTTATGAGGAGAAATACAATGCTAATATAACAGCAGAAACTCAGTTATATACTGAAGCTTTACCTATACATCAGAAAAAGAAAAACATAGTTCTCTTCAAAGAAGACACATATTTTGTTGAGGCTGCATGAATACTGCATGAGTAGATAATTGGTTTTATAATAATGGGTTGATTTTCCTGTTAGAGAGAGGACATAATTGGTGTTTATACTTTGATAAAGCCCAGATCCACACTACAGAGCAGTTTTTGCCACTGGAAGTGTGTGAGCATTCACATAAGATTTAGGAGGAAAGAACTTCATATTTCACATTTTGAGCTGTTCAGAGTCTATTACATATTCTGTCTCTGTGTGAGCAAAGAAACATATGGGTGTCCTACTACTAACACCTGTGGCACTTGCCCTGTGTTTAGTTTAAGCTGAAGCAGTTCATACTCTCAATTTTGAAAGTCCCTGTGTGGATCCCAGAGATGATAGTTCTGTATACTAGGAGAAGTCCAGACCAAGTTCTTGGAAAGGACTAATCATCTTAGGAAGATATGAGGTGGTATACTTCTATTAGTCCAAAACTGGATACTTGTGAAGCCTTGTTCTGCTTTGAGTTGTTGAATCCTTGCAGCTAAAGATCCAGAGCAGATCTCCAGGTGATCAAGTACAAGTGTAGCTCTGCTATATAGAAGTCTTCCAAAAGTAATTTTTCTGGTGTTAGAAATCCTTTACCAAAATTATTATTGGAAGACAATTCATTTTCCTCTGCAGGAGCTTCCTGTTAGTTATTCCTTTTAGTTGTATTTCCCTAATAAATCATCTGTTTGAATAAGGAGATCCTCCAGTAAACTGTGGAGACAAATATTAAAATGTGAGTGCCAAGGTTTTCCCAACATCTCAAAGGCAAACACTGTAGAAAAAGATAATGAAGGGTATGAGGTGGAAAGGAGATTAGAAAGATGCAGTGCTGCAAGTTCCTGTAGATGTTATAAGACTTAGTAGGTGCTTCATTTCTCATGAATGTGAAATGATGTCCTCTGTTACAAGCACAGGCATGCCCTTACTAAGGAGATTTATCGGTGAGTTGTAAATGATTACATATGACCTAGAAAATCTACAGAGTTCAAAACAAAGAACAAATGCAGTTAATGGCAATATGGGCATTTCAGGTTCAGTTACTTATTTTGACCTGTTTTGCGCTTTGTAATGTCTAAGAAAGAAAGCACTAATCCTGATCACACACCAAGA
Source organism: Todiramphus chloris collaris (assembly GCA_025345505.1). Lineage (NCBI taxonomy): Eukaryota > Metazoa > Chordata > Aves > Coraciiformes > Alcedinidae > Todiramphus > Todiramphus chloris. The sequence goes on from JANVCC010010235.1 coordinate 4,353,833, forward strand.
CCACACCTTGGTGGTTTATTCCAGAAGACTAATTCAGATTTGCCAGCATCTGAAATGTAGATGTCTGGCACTAACAGAGTATTTCTGAGGGTGTAAATTAGATATGCAGAGTCTTTGTACCAAGAACAGAGAGTGTTTGATGCCTCTGGAAACCAATTCATAGTGTGTTAGTGAATGTGTCTCTTTTCATTAACTACATAGGAGCCTAAACATTTCTGTTGACTGAGGTCTCTACGATATTGGTGGGCACTCACCTTAGAGTTAAAACTAGCGCTCCTACAGAGAAAACACCTGAGATGCCTGACACTTATACACAGATGAAACTGGTAAGGAAGGAGACATCAGTACAGAAGGTAGATTGTAATGAGTGCCCAGATGCTTCTCCTGGAGAAAAGATAAGTACCTGCAGAAGATGTGAAGTTGACAATCTGTTGTATCAGGTGGCTGAGCTGTAGGAAACAGTTGAAAGTTTACACAGTGTTACAAGGGGTTAGACAGAGAAAGGTAAGTGCTTTCAGAACCATGCTCCTGTGACAGACACCAAAGAGAATGAGGTACCTTGGATCCTGGTAACTCACAAAAGCAGGACTCTATTTTAGTCCCCAGCCTCCATCATTACAACCAAAACAAGATACAAAACTGTTTTAGACACCCACAAACAAGGTCTACAAGGAGAAACTACCAGCAGCACACACTGGATACCACAAAAGTGACAAGTGCTCATAGTGGATAACTGTTAAATGGCACTGAGGTTGACCTGTCAAGGAGTCATAAGAGGTTTGCTGCCTCCTGGTAGGTAAGGTCTGAGATGTTTCTGAGAGGATGCCATGACTTTTCAAGAGCACAGACTAATACTACTACTCTTTCATGTGGACACAAATGGCACCACAAGCCAAAACTTAGGCAGGATCAAGCAAGACTACAAAAGCCCTTGGGGTGCAAATGAAAAGAATTGGTGCCCAAGTTATCATTTCACCATTTCACCATTTAAAGGGTGCAGTCAGATACAGATGTACAATGCAAATCAACTTCTGTTTTTGTGGCTGATGCTGTCATGAGAATTTTGGATTTTATGACAATGGAACATTCTTCAATGACTTGTACCCTGCTAGGGAGGGATGTGGTCCATCCATCTAGAAGAGGAAAATGAATCTTGTAAGCAGGCTTTCCAACTTGGAAAGGTGGGCTTTAAACTGAAGGACTAAACAGCTGGGGTGCAAAGTTACAATGTTTTCTCCATTGCAACCTACTGGGGAATAAGCCAGGCCAACCAGAGAAGCAACAGATGTTCCTTAGCTTCCTCCCAAGATGTGAACTACAAGACCAGCCATCTGAAGTGTGTGTATACCAATGCAGTCAGCCTCAGGAATCATAAAATTGTTCTGATTGGAAGAGATCTTCAAGATCATAAGTACAACTGGTAACCCAGCAGTGCCAGGTCACCACTAAACCATGTCCCTCAGCACCACATCTACACATCCTATAAACCCCTCCTGGGATTTACTCCACTGATGCCCTGGGCAGCTTGTTCTAGTGCTTTACAACCCTTTTGGGGAATAACTTTTTCCTAATAGCTAAACTTAATTTCCCTTGTTGCAACTTGAGGCTCTTTCCTCTTGTCTTATTGCTTACTTGATGGGAGAACAGACTGACCCCCACCTCATTACAGCTACCTTTCAGGTAGTCTGGCAAGTGCAGCTTCCCTGATAGAAAGCTGACAAAAACAGAGCTGACCAGAATGGTTTGGTTCCTCACTGCTATTAAACCTCACCTCGCCTAATTGGTGCCTTGGTGTCTAGATCCATACACTGTTTTGTCTGGGCTTGCCCCCCCATCAGTTAGAATGACCACAGTGCACTTTCAACCAGGTTATAAATGGAGTCCTGCCAAAGAACCAATTGAGCTGGTTCTTGGCAGAGCAGTGGGTCTGTCAGTTACATCCTCCTTTGGATACACCATCCAAGGGTACTGACACAGATTGAGTGAGTTTCTGTGGACTGAGTGAGCCTTGCCTCCCTTTCAGGTGACTGGTAAATTGGGTACTTTTGTGGGGGGAGGTTTCCCTTTTATAATTGAGTGTACGCACCTTTTGAGTCTTTCTAGAAGGATACTTCCTTAAAGTTAATTAGGAATTAGTTGTGTAGTGGTTATATTCCCAATGGTCATCCAAACTTGTAATTTGATTGTGTCAGAAAGAGTGCCATACACTGAGCCCGACTGGCAGCCAGACCACATTCACCACCACTCTTTGCGACAGACCATCTAGCGAGTTTTTTATCCAGCGAAGCATATACCCATCTGGGCCCTAAGCAGCCACTTTCTCCAGAAACGGATAATCTTTCTTCCTCATAATAAAGAGGGTACATATACACATTTCTCCAGAATGCTATGGAGAAGGTGTCAGAAAACTTTACTAAAGTCCATCCTTTCCCACATCCTTTCCCTCATGCACTAAGTAGGTCAAGTCCTCATAGAAGGAGATCAGGTTAGTCAAGCAGGACTGACCTTTCATAAACATACACTGACTGGGTCTGATCACCTGGTTGTCCTGTGAGTGTCATGTGATGACACTCAAGATAAACTGCTCCATAACCTTCCCTGGCACTGAGGGCAGGTTGACAGGCCTGTAGCTCCCAGGACTGTCCTTCCAGCCTTTCTTGTAGATGAGTGTCACAATTGCTAACCTTCAGTTAACTGGGGCCTGCCTGGTGGCCAGGACTGCTAGTAAGTGATGGAAAGTGTCTTGGTGAGCACTTCCACTATCTCCCTCAGTACCCTTGGGTGGATCCCCTCTGGCTCCATAGACTGGTGTGTGGTAGAGTAGGTCACTGACCATTTCCTCGTGGATTCTCACTCCAGTCCCTGGGAAAGTTATGGAATGAATCCTCCTGGGTGATATCACAAGTCAAAGAAAGCATGTAATTGGGAAAGGTTGGTACAGTTTCACCAAGGACAAATCACATTTGACAAACTTGGTCACCTTCTATGACAAAGTAAACTGCTTATTTGATATGGGATAAGTGGTGGACTTTCTCTACCTGAATTTCTCCAAGGCTTTCAGTCTGGTTTCCTACAGCCTCCTCTTATAGAAAATGATCCATTACAGTGTGGACAAGAGGTGTGTGCAGTGAGTGAGGCACTGGGTGACAGGCCACACCCAGAGAGTATTGGTAAATAGCTCCTTTTCAAACTGAAAACCTGTCACCACTGGTGTCCCTCAGGGAACAATAGTGGGACCAATATTGTTTAATGTCTTCATAAGTAATAAGGATGATGGGATCAAATGTACCCTGATGAATTTTGATGATAATACCAAACTGAGTAGAAAAGTGGACACTTGAGAAGGAAGAGTCACTCTACAGTAAGATCTGGATAGGCTAGAAGAGTGGACGAACAAGAATCTTATGACATTCACCAAGGAAAAGTATAAGCTCTTGCATTTGGGAAAACATAATCCAAGAGTGCACCACAGGCTGGGGTCTGCCTGGTGGAAAACAGCTCCTTGGAAAGGGACCTGGGGGTCTTGGTGGAAAAACAAACTCAATATGAGTGAACAACTTTCTGCTGTGGCAAAGAAAGCCAGAAGGAAGCTAGCTTACATCAACAAGGACATACTCCAAGCTTACAACTTTAGGCGTGCAGACTTTGTTCACTTCAGGGATCTGCTGGCCAAAGTGCAATGGGAGAAAGCCCTAGAGCGTTAGGGGGACCCAGGACAGCTGGTTGACATTCAAGGATCACCTTCTCAGTGCCCAGGAGCAAACTATACCAGCAAAGAGAATGGCAGGAAAGAATGCTAGGAGACCTTCCTGGATGAACAAAGAACTCCTGGACATGCTGTCATGCAAAAAGAAGCTCTACAAGGAGTGGAAGGAAGGACAGCTAGATTGAAGCGTGTACAAGGAAGCTGCTCGAGCAGCAGGAGACCTGGTCAGGAAAGCTTAAGCTCAGTTAGAATTAAATCTAGCTGGGGAGATTAGGGGTAATGCCAAAAATTTCTATAGGTACATGAATGGAAAGAAAAAGACTAGAGAAGGTGTGGGCCCCCTCAGAAAAGAGACTGGAGAGCAGGTGGCAAGTGATGATGAGAAAGCTGAGGTCCTCAATGACTTCTTTTCCTCAGTCTTCATTGGCAAGGGCTCCAGCCACACCTCCAGAGCCACAAAAGTTGATGGCAGGCATTGAATGGGAGAGCTGCCCATTGCAAGTGAAGATCAGGTTCATGACCATCTGAAGAACCTGAAAGTGCACAAGTCCATGGGACCTGACTGGATACACCCACGGGTGCTGAGAGAACTGTCGGATGAGGTTGCTAAATCGTTATTGATTATATTCCAAAAGTCATGTCAGTCCAGTAAAGTCCCCACTCACTGGAAAAGGGGAAATACAACCCCCATTTTCAAAAAGGGGAAGGTGGATGAACCCAGGAACTATAGAACAGTCAGCATCACTTCTGTGCCTGGAAAGATCATGGAGTGGATCCTCCTGGAGGCACTACTGAGGCAGATGAATAACGATGAAGTGATTGGCTGTAACCAACATGGCTTCACCAAGGGCAAATCATGCCTGACTAACTCAGTGGCCTTCTATGAGAAGGTCACGACATCAATAGATGGGGGGAAGAGCAACCAACATCATTTACCTGGACCTGAGAAAAGCCTTCAACACTGTCCTGTGTGACATTCTGGTCTCCAAGATGGTGAAATACGGATTTGATGGATGGACAATTCAGTGGAGAAAGAACTGGCTTGAGAACGCTCCCAAAGAGTGGTTGTCAGTGGGTCAGTATCTAAGTAGAGTCCAGTGACAAGTGGACTCAAGGATCAGTAATGGGACCAGTCTTGTTAAGCATCTTTGTCAGCGACATGGACAGTGGCATTGTGTGCACCCTCAGCAAGTTTGCCAATGACACCAAGCTGTGTGGGGTGGCTGACACGCTGGAGGGAAGAGATGCCATCCAGGGGAACCTTGACAGGCTGGAGAGGTGGGCCCATGCCAACCTCATGAAGTTCAACAAGGCCAAATGCAAGGTCCTCCATCTGGGTTGGAGCAATCCCAGGCTGGGCAGTGACTGGATTGAGAGCAGCTGTGAAGGACTAGGGAGTGCTGGTGGATGAGAAACTCAGCATGAGCCATCGGTGTGCTCTTGCAGCCCAGAGGGCCAATCATATCCTGGGCTGTGCCAAGAGAAGGGTGGCTAGCAGGTCGAGGGAGGTGATTCTCTCCCTCTACTCCACTCTCGTGAGGCCTCACCTGGAGTACTGCGTCCAGTTCTGGAGTCCCTATTACAGGAGGGATAAGGATGTGCTGGAGAATGTCCAGAGAAGGGCCACAAGGATGATCAGAGGCTGGAGCACCTCTCCTATGGGGACAGACTGAGAGAGTTGGGGTTGTTCAGTCTAGAAAAAAAGAAGGCTCCAGGGAGACATTATTGTGGCCTTCTAGTATCTGAAGGCAGCCTACAAGAAAGCTGGGGAGGGACTTCTTAGGCTGTTGGACAGTGATAGGACTGGAGGGAATGGATTAAAGCCAGAGATAGGTCGATTCAGGTTGGACATTAGGAAGAATTTCTTCCCCATGAGGTTGGTGAGACACTGGAACAGGTTGTCTAGAGAGGTGGTGGAAGCCCCATCCTTGGAAGTTTTTAAGACCAGGCTGGATGGGTCTCTGAGCAACATGTTCTAGTGGGAGATGTCCCTGCCTGTGGCAGGGGAGTTGGAACTAGAGGATCTTTAAGGTCCCTTCCAACCCTGACAATTCTATGATTCTATGTTCACCAGTATGGATAACGAAGACATTATCCCACTCTACTCAATGCTTGTCAGGCCACACGAGGAATACTGTGTTCAGTGTTGGTCCCTGCTACACAAAAACAGTTGTGAGCAGGGTGTGGAGGGTCCATATAAGGGCCACAAAGATGATCAAATGACTGGGATGCTGTGATATGGGGAAAGGCTGAGACAATTGGTATGGTTCAGTTTTGAGAAAAGAAGGCTTAAGGTAGACCTTGTCACCATGTTCCAGTAATTAAAGGGTGGCTACAAAGAAGATGGAGACTCCCTTTTTACAAGGTGTCACATGGAAAAGACAGGGACTCACAGGTGCAAGTTGGTCCTGGGAAGATTCCAGCTGGACACAAGTGGAAAATTTTTCACAGTAAGAACAATCAGACACTGGAATAATCTCCTCTGGGAAGTGATGAATTCTCCAGCATTGGACACTTTTAAGATTCATTTGGACAAGGTGGAGGGACATCTTGTCTAGACTGTGCTTTTCCTAAAAAACATTGCAACAGACGAATCTTGAAGTCCCTTCCAATCTGGTATTTTGTGGTTCTATGACTGTTATGACTTGGTTACACTGCAACAGCCTACCAGTTATGACATGCTAAAATATGAAATACCATTATTCCTGATGGGCAGTGCCAATCACAAATGATCAGTTCCCATTTTCCAGGGAAATATTTTCTACTATGGGTCAGTCTGGAAATAAGCACCACTCTTCTCAAAGACAGGACTTTGTATGTCTAAACTACAAAGCATCATAATTACACTTAGTGCTGTAAATATGTGGAATTAACTATGAGTTTTTTATAGCAGGAAGTGTCCGTTATCCCTTCTCTAACATTTCCTTTCTCACACATTAAATTCCCTTTCTAGAAGACTCAATCAGGAGAATAGAGGTGGGTAGGTTGGGAAAATAAGCAATCCTTCCACAAGCAACACACCTGCTAAGTAATGGAGAGTCTCCTCTGACCTTGCTCATACTGTAAGGGCTATGTTATAAGAGATCTTCTGGGCTATCAAGCCAGTGCCAGTTAGTACCAGTTATCTCATTTGTGTGTATGCTCATTTTCTATCTACCCTTCCATAAGAATATTATGTATATTGTTACACATATTCAAAACTGAAAATATTTCACTGTGTTGAAGTTTCCTACCTCTGATGAAGCTGTCTTTCAGGGAAAAAAACAGAAAAAAAAAAACCAGGAGTGTTTTCTGCTCTTTACAAACTAATATTTAGTTCACTGAAAAGTAATATATTACTATTCAACCTGTGAATATCCAGAGTTTAAAACAAACCTGCTCATTAAGACACTTCCTGTTCTACTTAGAGAACAAAAAACTTGAGAGAAAGAAATGGTGGTTGTTGAACAGGGTGTGTATGAAAGGAAAAAATCCCAAAAGAGTCTGGTTTTGCAAAGATATTTTGTGTGTGTGTGTGTGTGTTTTTTGTTGTTCTTATTCTTTTTTCTTTTCTTTTTTTAAGGGAACTGCTATCGTCTTTGTGGAATGCGGTTAGCAGCTCTGTTTACTTCAAAAGTAATCACTTCTTGATTCAAACAGCTTCACCAGTAAATAGAATATCTTAGGACATTAATTATATGGGAGAGAAGACTGTGTGAAGGAGCTGTTACAATTCATTACTGTAAAAGAACTATTGAGAGAAGAGAGAAAATGTAAGGATAGAGATAATTGTTATTGCCTCAGCTTCTTATGGTATTGGGATAGATGGATTGGAAAAGGGTTATCTTTCTTCCTTGTAATAAAGTGGGTACATACACATAGCACAAAGACGAAAGTTAGTGTAGCCAAAAAGCATTACATCAGTGGAGCTGCAGAGTGTCTGCTGGGAACTCAGAAAAGCAAGGCAATTGCAGGTGTGATGCTGTGCTTGGGGATTAACCTGTTAGCAGCTGGTTTTCTCCAAAGCAAGAAAATAAATCACACAGTTTAATGGCCAAGAAATAAAATTGAAGGAAGCTATTCCAAATTTCAGATGGCTATTAAACTTTTCTGCAACTTGTTTTTATTATGCAGCACTCTACCTCTCTGTTCACTCATGTGCCAAAATGTAAGGAATGGGATATTACTTTTCCCTTCGTAAGTAGGTGTGCATGGCTGAATTAATATGTGTCTGCGACATCATGTTTTCAACGTTCAACATTGAAAGATCAGTATTTGTCACTCTATGCAAAGCTTTGAAAAAAAGGGTTTTGACTATCAGGAAATTTGTTATGTCACTGCTTCCAGTCAGGTTGAATAGTGAAATAAAATGTGCTTATACAATTTGCTTATATAATGCTTGTTTTTCTTATCAGTATGTATGTGAAAGAGTAACTATGAAAGAAAGAGGAGAGATCATGTTTTATGTAGTTCTTAGTATATTGTGTCAATGTTTTGCTAGAAAATACTGAGTTAAAAGGCAAAAAAAAAAAAAAAGTTTTCCTTTCCTTCTTCCTTTCCCGTAAGTAAAACTCAGTTAAAACTACTAGAAGGGAATGGGAACTGCAGCTTACAACAAGTTTTTCAATTCCAAAATGGAAAATTTTACTCTTTCCTTTACAGTTCTGAAAAAAAAAAGAAGAAAAAAAAAAAAAAAAA